>CM060596.1:1240281-1332781 GCA_030578255.1 Tiaroga cobitis | reverse complement strand
AACAGTAAAAACCCATGATAGCCTGTAGGTATTGATTTCCGCTTAAAACAGTAGCTAACAGCATTAAAAACATGCTCTGCTCCCGCATAAAGTGGGATGCGGGCCTAATTTGCATACAGATATCTGCAACGTCATTTCGCCTAGTCAAAACTCTAATTCAAGATATCTGTAAATACATTTTGACTAGGAAGAATGAAAGTTACAGATATCTCAAATTTCAGATATCTCTAATCAAAATTAATTTCAAGATATCTATAACTTGATAATAGATATCTACAATTAAATTATGACTATCCCTAACTCCAGTTTGCAGTGGTGTAAAGTAACGAATTACAAATACTCTCGTTACTGTAATTGAGTAGTTTTTTTAGGAATTGTACTTTTTTAAGTCGTTTAAAAACAGTGTACTTTTACTTTTACTTGAGTACATTTTAAGTGCTGTATCGGTACTTTTACCGCGCTATTTTCCCTGAACCTGCCGTCGCTACATTTATATTAATATTTATTTTTATAATAAGTCATCATGTGACTCCATGCGTGATTCCCGTCAAATCAAATCGCGCGCGGGAAAACTTTGCATCAAACCAGCATCAACAGACTTCGAGACACCTGGCGCCAATTTAGTTCACGAAGTGACTTTCGGAGTGGATCTTGAGCCTGGAGGAAGTTCATGCATTTGTGTCTTCATATAGGCAAAAAACAGCGCAAGCGTCACACCTCACACGTGCTTCAGTGTGTGTGTGTGTGTGTGTGGTAAATGAAACTGCGCGTCGGCCTGCACCATTCATTCACACAGAACATGCAGGATTCGTATTTAAATTGTCTTTGTGGTTTAATATTCACACTATATCGCGATTTGATTTCAAGTGTACTGAACTGCTTTCTATTTTTCCTCAAAAAATTTACAAATTCCGTGAAATTCCGAGTTATAAATTCCTTTTTTATGACTGGATTTTGTCAGCATTTTAGGGGGGGGGCGGGGGTCGTCCAAAACAATGGTAGGGAAACGCTGCATTTTTAGTGCTAGCAGTCAAAAATAAAACTGTTGGAGAAATATTGAAATACTGTTTCTTTTTTTCTATGAATCTGTGATAAAAGAGTAAGCTACATTTTCAATTTGCAGGGTATAAGGTGGACTAACATTCATAGCATAATACTCACTACTCACTACTCTTGAGTACTTTTAAAAGGGCTACTTTTTACTCCTACTTTGAGTAGTTTTTAGGACCGGTACTTTTACTCTACTCTCACTACATTTTTTGACAAGTAACAGTACTTTTACTTGAGTATGCTTTTTCAGTACTCTTTCCACCACTGCCAGTTTGAGATATCTACAACGTCATTTCGCCTAGTCAAAACTTAATTTAAGATATCTGAAAAGGAACATGTAGATATCTTGAATTGAGGTTAATTAAAGATATCTTGAACTGGATTTATGACTAGTAAGAATCAAATTGTAGATATCTCAAACTGGAATTACAGACATCTACAATTCAGTTGCAGATATCCGTAATTCACAGAGTGGATATCTCCAACTGAATTGTAGATATCTGTAATGATAAACTCCATACAAATGAATGGCAAAAGTGATGTCATTTGCCCTAGGAAGAATGTAGTTGCGGATATCTGAAATGTTCTTTTTGACTAGGCAAAACTGAATTACAGATATCTGCAAACCATATCCAGTCTAGCTGTAAAATGTTAAAATGGCTTGCCATAGCCTCACTCTTCCTCGCTATGCATTATTCTCTCCATTCTCTCAGCGAGCCCAGTGTTAATAAAACTCAACTCCTCTCAGCTCTGGCCAACAATATTATTTTGGTAAAGACATAATTGGGTTTGCCTCTGAGTGAAGGGAGCATGTGTGCGCATAAGGTGTGTGTGTGTGTGTGTGTGTGTACGTCATGACGGAAGCGTGCAGTAATGCATGGCATGATGGCGTATGAGATGACGGCAAACTTATGCAATGAAGCAAACACACGAAAGCGTGCTCAGGTAAACCTGTGTGTGTAGGTGTGTGTGTGCATGTTTGTGCATGTGTGTATGCTTGTGCATAATCATGGCTGACTGCCAGTGTCTGGATTATTATCTGCACTAGCGTGGGCCAATCACAGCGGGGTTCAGTTAAAAAGCGTTATTGCCGCTCATTAAAATGAGCCAAATGCCATTTAAAGTGATTAATTTTACTTCTTTTGATGATTTTTTGGGGGTTGCGTCTAATCTGTCAAATGCCAAAAATCTGAAGCGCAAGAAACACATCAAAGACGCATAATTACAATGATGTGAGTTCAAAATTCCAGTGTCTCCATGACAACAGGGTGAATAATAAACACGCCCCCTCGCAACTCTCAGTGCGGTGGACACCAGTGAGTCATCACACCACACACAACACACACACACACAATGACAGGTACAGATAGAGAGAGACCTGAACTCATGAGAAATCCAGTCTGGAATACTGTTTCTACACACAGGGAATAACAGATCTCTTTAGTATCTATCCCACACACCACACACACATCTCACAGACACACACACACACACACACATACTCACACACATCTCACAGACACACACACACACTCACACACACACACACACAGACACAGACACACACACTACACACACACACACACACACACACACACACTCACACATCTCACAGACACACACACACATCTCACAGACACACACACACTCACACATCTCACAGACACACACACACATTTCACAGACACACACACACACACACACACACACACACACACACACACACACATACTCACACACATCTCACAGACACACACACACACTCACACACACACACACACACAGACACACACACACACACTACACACACACACACACACACACACACTCACACATCTCACAGACACACACACACATCTCACAGACACACACACACACACACACACACATACTCACACACATCTCACAGACACACACACACACTCACACACACACACACAGACACACACACACACACTACACACACACACACACACACACACACACTCACACATCTCACAGACACACACACACATCTCACAGACACACACACACACACTACACACACACACACACACACACACACACACACACTCACACATCTCACAGACACACACACACATCTCACAGACACACACACACACACACACACTCACACATCTCACAGACACACACACACATCTCACAGACACACACACACACACACACACACACACACCTCACACATCTCACAGACACACACACACACACACACTCACACATCTCACAGACACACACACGCACACACACTCACACACACACATCTCACAGACACACACACACACACACACTCACACACACACATCTCACAGACACACACACACACACACACACTCACACATCTCACACAAACACACACACATGGAAATGCATGAAGGCCCCAAAATACTGTGACATCATTTCCAACAAAATCAGGCCAAAAGGAAGTTTATTTCATTTTTCCGGAAAAGTTCGCATCGGCTGGTAAACAAACACTTCTGAGCTCCCATTGGTCCGTGGTGGTGATGATGTAATAGGTGGGCGTGTCTCTGAGGCTCCGCCTTCTTTGAGGTGTAAATCTTCATTTCTTCAGGTCAGTCCGTCGAGTAAAAACATGAACACACCGGAGAGACGCTTTAGAGTAGAAACTGAAGCTGTACTTCTATATGAAAGTGACGATGACACTGTTTTTCATGTTTAATACTGTAAAGCTGCTGCTTTAAAGCCATCTATTATATAAAGTGGGATATACACAAATAAGCGTTAGGTGACTTTACTGAAGTCCTATGATCAGATGCTTTCTGAACTGCTGTTTTCTCACCGCTGTCGTTTCTGTTGTGTTTATTTTGTTATTGAGAGGAAAGCGCTGCACATATTTACATATTCATCTAAATGAGGATGTTCACTAACTTCTTTTTACCCCCAAACAAAGAACGAAAAAAATAGTATATCAGGGCTGAGATCTCTTCTGAAACTCTAGAAGGCGGAGCCTCAGGCCACACCCACTTATTACATCATCACGTGTAAGATTACAGTCTTTCCTCAGGAGAAACATCTGAGAAACGGGAGGAAACGCTGTCAGAAAGTCTCCGTCAACAAAAACAAGCCTGAGAAATGAAAGAGTTCATGATCATTCTTTCCTATTGAAAATGCCAAACACCGTGAATAAACTATATTTGGAGATAAATTGGAATATTGAAACTTGCTGAGCTGGTTTAAAGTGATTCATTTATTCGGAGGCTAAACATGAAATGAACAGGTATTGAAGTGAAAGGTGAAAGAATGAGTTGATAAACAGGTCTCGCCGTCTAAACCTCAAACATTTCCTCTCATATATGCACAATCGTTTTCAGAACAGATCAATAACGTGAACATCTGAAACACTCATGATGATTACAATACATTGATAGCCTTCGTCGGGGACAATGGCTGCTTGTAAAGCTCAGGTTCGTAGCGTAATCAAACCTTTAACTCGAAAGCTGCACTGCAATCAGCGTGTTTCCTTTCTGAGCTCTCGTCTTTTACACATGCAAAAAGTTATTAGCCGTTTTATTCAGATCTCAAACCAAACCCGAGAGACAGAGGTGTGGCGAGAGAAAACAATCGCGGTTTAGTGTTCAGTGCCAGAAATGAGAATGGGCCGCTTCATCATTCAAACATTTATACATTTGCTTATGTTCTGTTCAAACGTGACGTTGCGGGATTTTCCACCCCAAAACCGATCCCCACATTTAATGTCAAAGAAGCTCTTCCAAGTGTTTTCTGAAGGAAATGTTCATGCAAAAATGAACTTAATTGAACAAGATGATTCTGTAATCACCCCTGTGTCGTTCCAGACCTCTATGACTTTATTTCTTCAGTGAAACACAAAAGCAGATGTTTAGGAGAATGTTCACGCAGCTCTTATTTTGAGTTGGACCGTCAGTGTTTTCTTGCACTGAAGCATCAACATTGTGATGATAAACATCTGCTTTTGTGTTCTAGTGCAGAAAGAAAGTTATAAGGGTTTGAAATGGCATGAGGGTGAGTAAATAATAACAGGGTTATTTATTGGCATCTACGGTTTCATGAAGAACCCTAAACATCCATTTGACAAAAGGCTCTTTGACATTTTTTTATGTAATTTATTTAAAATAGGGATGCTCCATTATTTAACATTAGTTAAGTCATTAGTTAACATAAACTGACAATGAAAAATACTTCTAAATAGAGATGCATGATATATTGGCCACCATATCGGTATCGGCCGATATATGTTCATTTTTGTATGTTATCGTTATCGGCCTGATAAGAAAGTTTGTCCGATATATTAAAGCCGATAAATAATGTATTATTTCCTTCAGCTAAAACACTTCAGATGCGCACTGTTCAACATGATGATTATGAATTGAAATATGATTAAAAATTACTTCAAAAAAGGAAAATATAGTTACATAAAAATTTTAACGAGAACATTATAATTGTGTGTTTGGGACGTGGATTTTAATGGTGAGACTCTTGTTTTTGTAATCAGGTTGTCAAAAGTTATATAAAAATCTGGATTTAGATTTATCAGCCAATATATATATCGGTTATCGGCTTTCAAATATAAAGAATTATCGGTTATCGGTAACGGACAAAATTTTCATATCGGTGCAACCCTATTATTTATATCAGTTATTATTATTATTAAGGGCAACATGTGCAGCACAAGTCTGTCATATAAGCTACATAAAATTATAACGAGAACATTATAATTGTGTGTTTGGGACATGGATTTTAATGGTGAGACTTTTGTTTTTGTAATCAGGCTCTCAAAAATTAAATAAAATTTGGATTTAGATATATCGGCCAAAGTATCAGTTATCGGCTTTCAAATATAAAGAATTATTGGTTATCAATAATTAAATTTTGGTATAGTAAAACTTTCAAATTGGTGCATCCCTAATTTAAAATACATTTAAAAAAATGACTGAAAGATTCTTTGGGGAACCAAAAATGAATCATTGCAAAAACTCCCTTTTACTTAAGAGTGTGGGGTGAATTATTCCTTTAATGAAAGAAAGAAAGAAAGAAAGAAAGAAAGAAAGAAAGAAAGAAAGAAAGAAAGAAAGAAAGAAAGAAAGAAAGGCGAATAATGCGAATCCAGCAGACACATGCACTGTAAGAGTTGAGAAGACGCGCAGCATCAGTCCTGAGCTTTATTCTCTCTCTCTTGTCCTTCATGAATGAAAGAGAGACAGAAAATAGGAAAGAGGAAAAGCCTAAAGGAGGGAATAAAAGAGGGACGGGGGTATTTAGTGGGGTTTACCCTCTCTGACTCCTTCCTTCCCTGCCTGTGTATCTGAGCCCCGGCTCGGGCCGGTGACTGGATGGACAGCTGCTATTAAAAGTTGATTGTTTCAGGTTCACGGAGTGTGAAAGGGTGTTATTGAGGTCTACGGTCCCCGTGAGGGTGGTCTCCGCGCACAGAGAGGGAGAGGGGGGGAGGCGGAGGAAAGTGTCACGTGACACGAGTCTCGATGCGCAGCCCCAAAGAGGAATCTGGCGGAAAAACACACCACTTGTTGCCGCCTGCCTTGGCCAGCTTTAGTGAACGCCGTCTCTCACACACTTGGATTCACACAGTAAAACACAGCAAGGAACATCCCACCCACAAACACACACACACACACACCTATTTAGACTAGACAGACAAAACCTGTAGTTGGCCTGAAAGACCCTTAGACTTAAAGGGATAGTTCACTCAAAAATGAAAATTAGCCCATGATTTACTCACCCTCAAGCCATTATCAGTGTATATGACTTTCATTTTTCAGGAGAATACAATCAGAGTTATATTAAAAAATGTCCTGGATCTTCCAAGCTTTATAATGGCAGTGAATGGCTTTCTGTTTTGAAGTCCATAAAAGCGCATCTATGATCATAAAAGTGTATCTATCCATCATCAAAATGCATCTATCCATCATGAAAGTGCATTTCTATCCTTCATAAAAGTGCATCTATCCATGATAAAAGTGCATCTATCCATAATAAAGTGCATCTATCCATCATAAAAGTACATCTATCCATCATAAAGTGCATCTATCCATCATAAAAGTGCATCTATCCATCATAAAGTGCATCTATCCATCATAAAGTGCATCTATCCATCATAAAAGTGCATCTATCCATCATAAAAGTACATCTATCCATCATAAAGTGCATCTATCCATCATAAAAGTGCATCTATCCATCATAAAAGTGCATCTATCCATCATAAAAGTGCATCTATCCATCATAAAAGTGCATCTATCCATCATAAAAGTGCATCTGTCCATCATAAAAGTGCATCTGTCCATTATAAAAGTGCATCTGTCCATCATAAATTGCATCTATCCATCATAAAAGTGCATCTGTCCATCATAAAAGTGCATCTGTCCATCATAAAAGTGCATCTATCCATCATAAAAGTGCATCTGTCCATCATAAAAGTGCATCTATCCATCATAAATTGCATCTATCCATCATAAGTGCATCTGTCCATCATAAAAGTGCATCTGTCCATCATAAAAGTGCATCTATCCATCATAAAAGTGCATCTGTCCATCATAAAAGTGCATCTGTCCATCATAAAAGTGCATCTGTCCATCATAAAAGTGCATCTGTCCATCATAAAAGTGCATCTATCCATCATAAAAGTGCATCTGTCCATCATAAAAGTGCATCTATCCATCATAAATTGCATCTATCCATCATAAGTGCATCTGTCCATCATAAAAGTGCATCTGTCCATCATAAAAGTGCATCTATCCATCATAAATTGCATCTATCCATCATAAAAGTGCATCTATCCATCATAAAAGTACATCTATCCATCATAAAGTGCATCTATCCATCATAAAAGTGCATCTATCCATCATTAAAGTGCATCTGTCCATCATAAAAGTGCATCTATCCATCATAAATTGCATCTATCCATCATAAAAGTGCATCTGTCCATCATAAAAGTGCATCTGTCCATCATAAAAGTGCATCTATCCATCATAAAAGTGCATCTGTCCATCATAAAAGTGCATCTATCCATCATAAAAGTGCATCTATCCATCATAAAAGTGCATCTATCCATCATATAGTGCATCTGTCCATCATAAAAGTGCATCTATCCATCATACAAGTGCATCTATCCATCATAAAAGTGCATCTATCCATTATAAAAGTGCATATATCCATCATATAGTGCATCTGTCCATCATATAGTGCATCTGTCCATCATAAAAGTGTATCTATCCATCATATAGTGCATCTGTCCATCATAAAAGTGTATCTATCCATCATATAGTGCATCTGTCCATCATAAAAGTGTATCTATCCATCATATAGTGCATCTGTCCATCATAAAAGTGTATCTATCCATCATATAGTGCATCTGTCCATCATAAAAGTGTATCTATCCATCATAAAAGTGCATCTATCCATCATAAAAGTGCATCTATCCATCATATAGTGCATCTGTCCATCATAAACGAACTCCACGCGGCTCCGGGGAGTTAATAAAGGACTTCTGAAGCGAAGCGATGAGTTTGTGTACATGTACAAGGAACATACCACACACACACACACACACACACACACACAAACACACACACACACCTATTTAGACCAGACAGACAAAACCTGTAGTTGCTCTGAAAGACCCTTAGACTTAAGCAACATCTACACTCCTCTCTCAAAAAAATTAAGGTTCTTCATTGGCATTGAAACATCGAAAATCAATTCCAATTCTGGAATCGGATACCTAAGGTCAGGAATCGGATACTTTTTATAAAATGTATATTTGGATTCCTCTTATCGATTAAGATCCCCTCCATGTCTTTTTGCACTTGAACGGACCAATACACACACAAATATGTCAAAATATCCTTGTAAACACAGCCGGTTATGTCTTAAGTGAACGTAAAAAGTTGTAATAATGTAGTGTATCCGTGCAGCTCTTAAAGGGACAGTACTAATATTCCTGCCGTCTATAATAACACTAATCACACAACAAAACACAAAAAGAAAATTCACTCGTTCTTCACTGAATAACATTTGTAACAATATTTGTAATGTATATTTTATTTTTTAAAGTGAAGTGTTATTTTACATTTGATTGCAGTTTGTGTACCAGAATGTGGAAATATTAAAACACGGTTTATTTCAATTGTATTGTTCAATTGAATTTATTTGTGCTAATTTGCGATAACCAATTCATTTATTTGTTCCTATTTTATTACCAAGTGTTTACTTGTCTTTAATAATGCCTTGAATTTAGATTAGTTGGACTGGTTGTTCTTGCTGTGGTATTTTTAAACAATATGCAAAGATTCCTCATGTCAAATGTTTTGCAATAAGACTATAAGAATAAATATGAATGCTAAATAAGAATAAATGTGAATGATATCTAAGTTGTTGTTTTTTACCTGATTGGAAGCGAAATTAGGAACGGATTAGAATGGGAATTGATAAGCAGAATCGGAAACGGAATCAAAATTGTTCAAATATTACCTATATTGAACATCCACAGAATCTTTCCATTCGATAAAAAAGGTTTTTTAGATTATTAAAATGTTCTTCACACTGAAAAAATGGTTGTTTTAAGAACTGAAAGCTCTTTAGGGAACTAAAAATGGTTCTTTAATTGCATCACGCGTGGAATAAAGTGGAATTTATCTTTAGCAACACTTTTACAGCGTTTTTGTCCAGCTTTTTGAAGACGCTCCGCCATACATTTACAAACGGAGGCATTTGAAAACGATGCACATGTTTAGTCGTGACGCACATGATATTAGTGTTTATATGTGCTATTCACTTTTGCAGTGTTGCTAAACATAAATGCCACTTTGTATCTTCATATTACATTCCCGCAAAGCTGGCCGCTGAACATTTACTCGCAATTGCTGCGTCAAAATATGAGGCGTTTAGATCATATATGATGGAATTACGATTAAGTGCGAGCTGGATTTTCCAGTGCTGAGATCTTTTGATGATGATAAAATGATCATGGCAGAAGAATAACTTTATGACGTCTGGTTTCTTCTCGGCAAGCTTTTATTACGTGTTACGCATGCATGATATATCATCACGATACTGAACTCACAATGCAATATCATTGCGATACTCCAAAACATATCTTACATTGTGTGTGTGAATGAAAAGGCTTGGACTGAGTTCTGGAACCCAAAGCACAGGACAATAGAGACACCAGAATAGCAATATTCATGATTCTGAAGATGGAAACAGAATTATTACGAATATTAGACGAATATTCTTGCACTCTGACACTATTTAAAATAATGTCGGCCACTGTTTACTGGTAACATCAGACATCTGGCATTATCAGGACACACAAATATTCCCTCATTGCATTATTACTCAACATTATATATAGTAGTTTAATGTAGAACTGACACTAAAACTCTGTAAACTTGAATCTTTTCTCACACAGTAATTTTCATTTTGGGGGAACTATACACAATACAATATATATTGTGACTATAGGGGTGTAACAATATATCGTGCCACAATATATCCCAATACAAAAATACAACAATACGTACCGAGGATAGTGACAATATGTATTGTGTATAGTTCACCCAAAATAAAAATTACTGTATGAGAAAATATAGTTTTCAGAGTTTTAGTGTCAGTTCTACATTAAACTACTATATATAATGTTGAATATAATGTATAATAATGCAATGGGGAAATATTTGTGGCTCCTGATAATGCCAGATGTTACCAGTAAACAGTGGCCGACATTATTTTACATATATCTAGTGTCAGAGCGCAAGCATATTCGTCTAAAATAATTTTGTATTTTCAGCTTCAGAATCATGAATATTGTTATTCTGGTGTCTCTATTGTCCTGTGCTTTGGGTTTCAGCACCGAGTCCAAAACTATTTATTTACACACACAATGTAATACCAAATTTAGCATTTTAATCAACAGTACATTTTTTGTTAACCTTTTATCATATTATTATATCGCAATGATATTGTATCGTGAGTTCAGTATCGTGACATTACGATTACGGGATATTGTTACACACCCCTAGTACTCGGATATCAACAGATGTGTGTGAATCAGACCTTCATCGGACACGTCCAGCCTCGGGTTCTCCACACGCACACACACACACACATCTCAGCAAAAGGTGACATATATGCGAGGCCTGTTTAGCACTTTGGTGTGTGACGTCTCAAGCTGTCTCCAAGGGAGGCTTCTGGCCAGATCTGTGTCGAGTGTGATATGCTAACGGAAGCCTTTTGGCTGTAACGCAGGTCCATCAAACACTAATGAGCTCGGGGGGGAGAGGAAGACACCCTACAGAGTCTTTCTCACCTCAAGAACAGACCCCAGATCAGCCTGGAGTTAGGGATGCGCAAACACTGACCTCCTCATGCAACGCTCTGCTGAAACAAGCCTTCAGAAACACTGGAAAGGCATGACGGGTTCATTATTAACATTAGCTAATGTGGTTACACTTTATTTTAAGGTGTCATTGTTACAGTGTAATTATACTACTGAGTAATATTACATGTACAGGTGAAACTCGAAAAATTAGAATATGGTGCAAAAGTTCATTTATTTCAGAAATTCAACTTAAAAGGTGAAACTAATATATTATATAGACTCATTACATGCAAAGTGAGATATTTCAAGCCTTTATTTGTTATAATTGTGATGATTATGGCTTACAGCTTATGAAAACCTTTCACAATATTGTAATTTTGAATTTGGGGTTTTCATCTGTAATCCATAATCATCACAATTATAACAAATAAAGGCTTGAAATATCTCACTTTGCATGTAATGAGTCTATATAATATATTAGTTTCAGCTTTTAAGTTGAATTACTGAAATAAATGAACTTTTGCACCATATTCTAATTTCTCGAGTTTCACATTATGATAGGATTAGGGTTTGGTTGAGGGTTAGTTGCATGTAATTATGCATAATTTACTGTTATTACTATAAGTACATGTAACATATGTAACAAAGACACTGTAAAATAAAGTGTTACCGTTAATGTATTAACTAACATGAAATAACAATGAGCAATACATTTGATACAATATTTATTCATCTTTGTTAATGTTAGTTAATAAACATACAGCTGTTCAGTGTTTGTTCACAGTGCATTAATAACGTTAACACATACAACCTTTGATTTGAATAACATATTAGTAAATGTTGAAATTAATATGAACTATCAATAAAAGCTGTAGTATTGTTCACTCTTAGTTCATGATAACTAAGGTTGTTAACTAATGAACCTTATTGTAAAGTGTTGCCAAAATAAATTATATCTAAAACTGATATCATATTATCATATTTCATGTTATGAAAAACTTGCATTTTTGATTCCGGACGTCAAACTCTGGTCAGAAAAATACTTAAAATAAGCTTTCTTAATCACATATTGGATTGGACATTCCAGTAACTTATTTTAATTCAGGATCATTTGCTGTATACTTTTCTTTAACAACAACAAAAAGGTGTAAGAATTTTTTTCGTTAATGTTAATCACGAATATACACAGAGAAATGGGGCTTTCTGGCGTTCTGACATAAACCCGCATCTATTATTACACAGACTCAAATGAGATTTTCACACGGCAATTACACAGATTAATGAAGATTATATTAGATGTCTGTTTTTCCCCCATTCTAAACTTTCACAGCCTCCCTTGATCTAACATAATATGTTGTTTATGACCACAATCAAATGTCACAGCTACAAAATATAAAATACCCAATCCCGGATAATTTTAAAAAGTGCATATATATGTGTGTGTGAAAACTTTAGCCTGTGTACCTTAAGGGCTATAGAAAATTAAATAAATTTTGACATGCAACATTTTTGTGTTGTTGTTGTTTTGTGTATCATATCTTTTTGCATGAAGAAAATCCCCAATCCTGGATAATTTAAAAAAGTGCAATCTTTATAAAAACTTTATGTAGCTTAATGGCAATATACAATTAAATTTTGACATGCAACTTTTTTTTAGGATTCATATCTTTTTTCACGAAGACTTCCCGTTGAAACACACGTAATCAGTGACTTCGGGATAGACAGACACATTTGGGGAAAAGATATTCGTCACTTCAAGTATTTCCCGTTACAAGAAACAGCTGTTGAGACTCGGCCTGGAGAAGAGCAGACTGACCTCCGCATAAAACTACCAGAGAACTATCGCAACTATCACATCATCCAATATGCAGAAGAGAACCAAATGAAACCTTTAAGCATGCAACAACAACAAAAAAATAAAATTAAAAAGAAGAAGCTGCTTGCTTAGTTATTTGCACTGTCTGAGATACAACTGCGAGACCACCAAGAAACTGCAGCAGAAGTCCCGGAGACCACCATCATGCACACACACACACACACACACACACACTGCAATAACGCGGAGATTCACTTCTGGACATCAAGACTGAATAAAGACGTGCTGAAAAGTTCCTGACATTTCTGCATTCCGCTCCTCCGTGGCTTTTAATGCCATCCGAGCTCGTGTTTAAGGCGCTTTCGGCTCTTCTGTGTGTCCATGTTACTTAAACACTCTTGTGTTCAGCGTTTCCTCAAGAGACCCTCAGCGCTGAGTGTGTAATAGACACACATGTTTGGATTGTTAATCAATACGCAAACATTCCACTTGATTAACACTCCAGCGAACTCGCTCTAGTAGAGCACTGATACAATGTAACATAAAAGTTCTCATTCTGTACATTAAATATAAGTTATAGCTACACATCTTCACACTGAAGGAATAACGCGTTACCTTTGAAGACTGGAGTCTGCCTTCATCAGTCTGTGTGTGGCCTCACTGGGATCCCAGAAAACTCCACTTTTCCCTGGAAAACTTGGAGCTGAAAGCCGAGAGCGTCCCGATGGGGGTTCGAGAATTTCCAATAAAGCCCCTCTTTCTCCTCACACACACACACACACACAGATGCAGATGCAGATATGAGCGCTAAACTCTCCTCTTCACTGCGGTGTGTGTGAATATTCTCCTTCAGGCTCACGCGAACACACACACAAACCTCACAGAACTTTTCTCTTAAGTTCGGTTTCTTAGAAAAGACGGTCCATATTCGGTGCCGCCGGTCCCGTGAGCCCAAAGTTGCAGCGCGAGAATGCGAGACCTCCCCCTCCTCTCTCTCTCTCTCTCTCTCTCTCTCTCTCTCTCTCTCTCTCTCTCTCTCTCTCTCTCTCTCTCTCAGACTCCGTGGACCACCCCGAAACAGGAAGTTCACTTTTTTGTTTTTCTTGAGGGGAAAAAAGAGAAAGCCCTGCTAGACAGCGTCATTCCTACACCATCAGTAACTCCCACAATAATAATAAATAATTATAAAAATTATAAAAAGTAGGCCTACTGCTATTTAGCCGTATAAAAAATATTTTAGAAATTATTTTTTTAAACCTGGAATGGAATGTATGCGCACTGAGCAAAATAAGCATAGACAAATAACCACCGTATTCAAAATGTAAACTTTTTTTCTTTTTTTTTTTAAGTAGGCTATAGTTTTACCAAAAAGTAAACGCTTGAACGCTCGCGTTTAGACAGACCACCGCAAAACCCGGAGCTGGATTGAGTTTGGGTTTGGAGGTTTGATGAAGTGTGATGGGGAGATAGCCTAGATGATAGTGAGGGATGTGTAATAAAAAGTCACCAGACATAGCTAATTCTATGGGTGTAAATATTAATTAATATGCAATATCGATGTATCTTTTCAAAGCACTGGATTTTTTTTAAATGTATGTATTTAGAAATGTGTAAATCGATTATGTAGGCTAGACATAATCTTCTCAGTAAATGCTAATTTGCTATAAATGTTTTTATGAAGTTTGCAGCTATATGAAATTTGTATACTTTTGTATATGAAATCTAATAGGCCTATAATCTAATCAAAATTACATGTTTTGGAAACAAAGATACCTTAGCATAGTATGTAGTGGAAAAATATAGCCTGGTCACATAAACACATTTGTGGAACGTTTAAACTCCCTGTAGTCAATACATTTATACCTTAAAACTCATCTTTGATCGCCAAAATTCAAAAGATCTGCCTTAAAATATCTTGAATGTAACTCGACACCCTTGCCTCATTTAGTATGCGCGGTTCTGTGAATATGCAAATGAGCCCCGCCTCCACTCACTCACTCAACTCAGAGATCCACTGGTTGACGATCACACGTTGATCTGATTGGTTACAAGGTCGTTTGTGACGTCAGAAACACCAGCGATTTCAAACCGTGTTTTTGAGACTGTCTTTGGTTCACTGCAGTTTTAAGCAGGAAATACTCAGCAATGCTGTCGACTTATGAACTTACACACGGTGTGTCTTAAAGCATATTAAACACACCACATAGACACGTAAACAACATTAAACGCTGGAGTTCAGGGGGGACTTTAACAACAAAAAGAAAAATAAAGCTTACAAACAGCCTTAAAAGCCAAATATGTGCAATCAGCAGAATATCAACTGCCATTTCATATTTTTACATTTCATGTAGCATAAGTAAATTGTATTAATTCAACTGTGTGAAAAGCGCATGAGACATTTCTCACTCTGTAAAAGAAAAGCATTAAACTGACCGGAGGAGCAGTGTGTGAAAGAGGTAAGAAGACACTGAGAATTAGCCTACTATGGACGCTTGTTTCCGCCACAGAGTAAAACATTTTAAAAGATAATTGCGACTTTTTACCTCAGAATTGCGAGCTATAGGCTAGGCTAGTCAGAATTGCAAGATATAAACTCGCAATTGCTAGATAGACTCACATTAGCGAGAAATAAACTCACAATTCTGACTTTTTCAATTGTGAGTTTATAACACGCAATTGTGACTACATCACGCAATTCTGAGAAAAAAAGGCAGCATAAAAAAGTCACAATGACCCTTTTTTCGTTTTTTTATTCTGTGGCGGAAACAAGCTTCCATAAACTACACTAAGAAAAAAATCAAATAATATCTCGCAATAATATTTAGGTGAAAGGGTTTATATATTTAGGTAGCCTAACATTTAACTCCGAGAGAAGTGCCATGAACACGGTGACGTGGACGCAAGAGGGCGCGCTGACAACACCATAACACTCGTGAAATATCGTTCATAAAGCTAATAACTCTACATCTGAGCACGGGTTACAATACAAATCCATCAGATGTGATTTCCCTAGTTGGAATTTTACCTTCACAATCAGATAAACTCTCACTCAGGGGATTTCTGTGCAGGTTCGCCAGTGAACACTCCCTCCCGTTCGAGGGTTTCTGGGTTATAAGAGTTAAAGTTAAAGCAGTGTTCGTGTGTCCGGTGACTCCGGTTACTGTGAGTTCTGTAATCCACTCACAAAGCGCTGACCTTAAGCGACAAGACTATCGGCATTCTGCCAAAACCAACAACATCCACACAAACACACACACATCCGACCGCTAATCACCTGCAATCTGTAGCACTTTAGTGAAGTTTGTCTCTGCAATATCGCATGAATCACCTTTTACCTTATAAAGTATACCAGAAGAAGAAAGAAAACTCTTTAGTCTATTTGTTTGCATAAATTATAACGTTGTGATTGTGAGTTGATCTCGTGTGATTGGTCAGTTTGCTGGCTCACACTCACACAGATGCTGTTACCATATGACTACCAGACTGCCAGGTTAATCTCTCTCTCTCTCTCTCTCTCTCTCTCTCTCCTCTCTCTCTCTCTCTCTCTCTCTCTCTCTCTCTCACACACACACTCACTCACACACACTCTCTCTCTCTCTCTCTCTCTCTCTCTCTCTCTCTCTCTCTCTCACACACACACACACACACACACACACTCTCTCTCACACACTCTCACTCACTCACTCACACACACACACACACACACACACACACACACACACACACACACACACTTCACTAGTTAACGTTCATTCGCACAAACTCATAAAGCTCATAGACCGCGTACACCTGTCCTGGATCAGTGTGTGGAGCACGTGAAGAACGATCCGCTGGGCTATTCACACACAACCAAAGCAACAACGAGGAGCTTTATCACCTTACAGAGCAGCAGAAGCAGTTCAGGCAATATACTGGGACGAACAACACTGGACATTCATTTCAGTTGTAATATGCACGCATGTATAAGAGCACGTGTATATTTTAGGTCACCATTTATTTTTTCCACCATTTATAATCACCTTTTACTTTTTGTGTAGTTCACTTCAATAGTTCTGCAGTGACATCATCATTTTTTTAAAGTACATTTATTATATTACATTATATTACATGTTCCATTATTTGTTCCTTTGTCTCTAAGATACATTTACTGAATCAAAATCAAGTGCGTTTTTGCTTAAAATAAGAACAAATATACAGTGGGGGTCAGAAAAATAATATTGTTTCCTCATTAAATTAACTCCAAATAGACTCCATTGGCAGATATTTGTTCTTTTTTGTAAAGATGTATGGTATGGTAAATCAAATGTGTGTGTGTGTGTGTGTGTGAGAGAGAGAGAGAGAGAGTGTGTGTGTGTGTGTGTGTGAGAGAGAGAGAGAGAGAGAGAGAGAGAGAGAGAGAGAGAGAGAGAGAGAGAGAGTGTGTGTGTGTGTGTGTTTCTGTATGTAAGGTAAAGAGTGAACTCTACATCTGTTGCTCAGGCCTCTGACATCTGTGTATCTTTCTCTCACTCAACGAAATCCATCCAGTCTTTACAGGATTTGTTTTTCCACTGCAGATGGTCCTGGTCCTGCACACGTTTCCCTCCCATTGGCTTTGGGTCGACCCGCTACCGACACACACACACACACACACACACACACACACACACACACACACACACACACACACACACACACTGCATAAAAGGACGCTTTCACCCCGTCTGTTCCACCCTGGCTGCACACACACACACACACACCCCTGAGGAGAGACCGGCAGAGATGCAGGAGCAGAGGCAGGTAAGCATTCACAATTACACATGTGCACTCTTAATCATTCTTCATTATTGTTTGCTTTATTTTTTAGTTTGTTTTAAATGCATTTCTGTTTATGCCACATACATCTGATTATCTCACTATCTCCTTAAAGTTGCAAATGTGTGCAATTATGTATCTTAGAAATGTGTGCATTGTTCATAAATTTGTTAGAAGTAGAAGAGATTGAAATTTCAATAGAATATCACACGCTTAAGTTAACCTGCAACAATTGAATTAGCGATATTTCACCTTAATTTCACTTTATTTTTGTCTTATTTTTTTTCACATAAAATGTCATATTTCACTGAAATTTGTGCAAAGTAAAATTCCTTTTCTAATAGAAAGATAATGCATGCATCTTATTATCTCACTTTAGCCTGTGTGCAAACATATATAACATCTCTGAAACGTGTGCATTGTTCTTCATTTCTTAAAAAGCAGAAGAGCTTGAATTTTCATTATAATATCAGGATGAACAGCTTCTGTTAGTGATGCCGATTATGAGAAGCTCTAAATCATTATTCTTTAGTCGGCTCCAAAAAACTATTTTATTCCTTACGTTGGAAATGAAATATCCAGATGTGTTGATTACTGTATATAATTCATTGTGAATGTGGATGTTAACTTGCAACAAATTATTTAACAATTTCAACTTGATTCACACAAAGCAAAACACTTTCTCTAATAGGAAGATAATGCATGCATCTCATTATCTCAATCAAGCCTTAAAGCCGCTAACATGTGCAACATATGTAGGTATCTTAGAAATGTGTGCATTGATCATAAATACGTTTAGAAGAGATACAATGAAGTTTCATTAGAATAGAAGAAAACATGTTTTATGGGAAGCTCTACATAAAAACTAGGAAACAACTCCAGCAAACCATGTGCTGGTTATGAAATAATATGCATGAGTGTGGGTTCATTTAATTGTAAACTAAAGGTGGATGTTAACCTAAACAAGTTGCAACAAATGAATTAACTGTAAATGTTTCGCCTTAGTTTGTGCAAAGCAAAGCAGTTTTTCTAATTGGAAGATGAAGCATTTGTGCTGTTTTGAATCTGTTCATTGCATGAGTTTGTGTCGGTGTTCCTCCAGCAGAGGTCAGAGCTGTTCAACACTGCAGAAGCGCTCCTGGTTTACAGTGTGACAGGCGTTCAGTGATGATTTGGCATGATGCATTCACACGGTTAGAGTAAATAGCCGTTTTGAACGAACCCATCAGTCACTATACTTTCACATTTATTCTGATTTTAAAAATTCAGAGTTGTGTCTGATACCTTTATCTGTTTCTTTCTAACCAGGAAGGTCAGCTGGATAGAGGAACATACAATCATGAATTTTGCATGATCAACTACCATTTCGGGTGAGTATACTAACATATTATGCACATTTATTTTATACTGATGAGTAAATTGATTAATAATGGTTTCAGAATTTTAAATAAAATAGATTTGTTATCTTAAATAATGTACAGCGAATCTCCTGGCAAGATTATGCATGGATTAATGTTCAAAAAACAAAAGTTTAAGTTGAGAAATTAAGAAGTTATATTGTGCTTAAAGACGATGAAGCCTATTTTTAAGACTACTAGTATTTTATTTTTGCATTGTGACATTAGTTATTAAACATTTACCACCCAAATTCTCATAACATTCTCATTTTTAATATAATTTATATATATATAAATCATATATTTGATCATGTAAATAAATTATATATTTGATTATTGATATAAAGTATATATTTTATATAAATAATAGGCTATATTTTTTATTATTTATAATAATTTATTTTTCAATTAAAGTATAGTTGCTGTTATTTTTGTGAGATTTACCATTTTGTTCTAGGATTTTGGAAGAAACACTGTGATAGTATGAAATAATCAGTAGCACTTTATTTTACAGCCCTGTTTCGCATGTACATACTATATACTCACTGTAGTAATTTAACTGGGTAATGACTAGTCCTGAACCAACCACTTAACCTAACCGTACCCCATATATAGTTTAGTAAGTACATTGAGAGTGAACGTACTGTAACATAAAGTGCAACCAAATAATCTACGGCTTTCCCTGTTGACCTACTAATAGAAACACACTTTCTTCTGTGTAAGCTGAAAGTGTCTCTCTCCGTAGCGTAAGCACTTCACCGGGAGTTTCCATCCGCAGGAATTAGGTCTGCGCAGGAAATGATGCGAGTGGTTGAGGCTTCGAGCCAATCAGGGTTTAGAGATAATGAAAAGAGCGGTGACATTAATTCCCTGACCTGTGCTGATTCTAGCTTACTCCAGATAAACGAACAGCCAACACTCTCTTCATCTCTGTGCACTTTTAATCATAGAGACGCTTGCGGTTTATATCACAATGCGCGCGAAATAGCTTGTCCTGAATATTGACTTGCTTTTCAAACTAATCATACCGCAGATTTAACACCTTTAAGTCAATCATCTTAATTTAAGAAAGCACATATTTATTTATTTGTTTGAAATGAATGGAGCATTTTCACCACTTTGCCAGTAGGGGCGCTGTCTATGTCCATTTTAAGTTGCACAACGACGAGAAAAACAACCTCACTTTTTACATGTGAAAACACGATTGCTCATACTTTGGGTTACAGATATTTCAAAAGTCCCAATCCATAGAATTAAACTTGGATGCGTAACTCATTCACTCATTGGTCCGATGCTTTTATCCAAACTGAGGTCCTTTACGTTTTATCCCATGGGATTCGAACACATGACTTGCCGTTGTTAGCACTATGTTGTACATTTGATGAATGAATTGTGGTGCAAATCAAGCTTTTAATGTTGTTTATGTGTCTGTGTGGTGTTTTTAATACGCTTCAAGACAAACCATGTGTAAGTTCATAAGTCGACAGCATTGCTGAGTATTTCCTGCTCAAAACTGCAAAGACAGTCTCAAACACACGGTTTGAAATCGCTGGTGTTTCTGACGTCACAAACGACCTTGTAACCAATCAGATCAACGTGTGATCGTCAACCAGTGGATCTCTGAGCTGAGTGAGTGAGTGGAGGCGGGGCTCATTTGCATATTCATAGAACCGCGCATACTAAATGAGGCGAGGGTGTCGAGTTACATTCAAGATATTTTAAGGCATGAAGATTTTTCAAGGAAAAAACTTTTAAATATGTCATTTTGGTGATAAAAGATGAGTTTTAAGAAATACAATTGAGGATTGAAGGATAGCTGATCAGATGCACCATTTTCACCTGCTGGACGATAAAAGATTCAAAGATAAAAACAATCCGAGCTTGAAAAGTCTTGGATTGAGTTTAATCTCAAACCAATTGAATTTTTTAGCAATTTGTAAAGTAAGTGAATGGTTTTCGGTCGACCCATATGTGCTTCTGTTTACTGAAGTAAGTTTCCAGGACTGGCAGCAACTATCATACATTCCCACAAGAGCTTGGCTGGACGCAGAGGTTTCAGTGGGCCTACAGCCAGACCGTAGATCCAAACCACACAAACGTTTCATCACTGATGTATGAGGCCTTGTTCCTCATGCTGCAAAAAACACACAAGTGCTTGTAATTGAATGATTTTGAGACGGAAACCTAGAAGGCAGTCTTTCAGTTCCTTTGTTTGTGGTAGTTACGCTTTGCCTCCTCAGGGTCGCCGACTTGTTAGACATATTGGTGCCTTTTGGCAGAGTTTGAGCTGTGGGATTTCACATGCAAAAAACCCATACAGTTTGTATGGGGTCAGGCAAAAGCACATTCAAAGTCCTCCTTCCTTTTTCCCTTAACCTTTTTGGCAAATGTTGTTGAGGGAGTTAACTGGTGGCAGCCTATCACTCTCCAGCTCTTTACTAGTTACCCTTTGAGGATAAGCAGGGTTGAACCAGGACAGTACCTGGATTGGAGACCCTCCTAGAGGAAAAACTAAGACGCTGGACGGTGTCAGTCCGGGATAGTGACGTCTTCCTTTGGATGAGATCTTAAATCGTGGACCTGACTGGTCTAGGTGGATGCAGTACATTGGCAAGCTTTAGACCACCTTCGAACAAGAGATCAACTGATCTGCTTTCTAAAGGTGATGATACACAGGGCAACTTTTCGAGCAATGTTGCTGTGCACTTTCCCAATGAAAATGGGCAAAACATTTCTATCTGGATAATTTAGGTCGGTCGTGGGCCTTGTATCTCATCTGGTTGCCCGTTGACGGCAACATTGCTGAAAAAGTTGCCCTGTGTATCATCACCTTAAGGGTCTTTTCTGTTCTATGTTTCCTTGAGCCGTGGCCAAACCTGCCATCAATCGCAGAATAAGGGTCTAGTTTTGGATGCATTACAGGCTTGTATTCAGAGATGAGAGTATATCTATATGAAAGTGGTTTCTCTAGTAATACTTAATTGTAATAGATTGCTGTACTTCCACAGCAAGCAAACAGAGGTTATGTGGACAGTAGATGTACCAGTCCAAAATGGCCCAGGATAGTGGTATCTTCATTTGGATGAGACGTTAAATAGTGGACCTGACTGGTCCAGTTGGAGCTGTTCATTGGGAAACTTTTTATTCCATTGGAAGAAGACCACCTTCGATCAAGGGATCAATTGATCTGCTGTCTAAGGATCGTCGTTTTCTCGAGCCCGTAAAAAAACTTTTTTTGCCAAAGCAAAATAGCAAAATAATGCTCTAGTTTTGGATGCATTACGAGCTTGACTGGTCCAGTTGGAGCTGTACATTGGGAAAGTGTATTCCATTGGAAGAATCAGGTCTGGGATCAACCGGATGTGACAAGAGGTTAAAGGTCCTTCAGATCGAGTCTGAGATCTAAGATGCTCCAACTTTAGTCTCCGGGATAGTGTCCGGGATAAGTCTTTCAAAGCTTGGACGCTTCATTAAATTGAAAGACAGTAAAACAGGTGCTGATAAGGCCCACCAGCTGTTGCACCATCTCCTTTGTTTGCCAATTCTGAAGTCAATGCAACTTTCCTGTTGCTCAAACACTAGAGCGTTGGTGCTTGCAACACCAGGGTCATGGGTTCGATTCCCAGGCAAAGCAAGAATTGATAAGAATGTAAATGTGTACCTTGAAATGCAATGTAAGTTGCTTTGGATAAAAACGTCATAAATGTAAGTTGCATGGGTAGGAAAACTTCGCCCCCAGCTTCTCTCATCTCATATTCCCTTGGGAATGAGCTTGTTCCCACAGCTTTCATCCAATATCACTATATTCTCTTGTAGCCGAAGCAGATTGGGGTTGGGATGAAGGATCCATCCTTGTAGGTTTTCAAACAGTTTCTTACCTGTCCAAATCTTTCATTAATAGGCTAGACCACCTGCCAGACTACGCCTTATACAAACATTAGGTAAGGACTCAAAAATATTGTTTGTTGCCTAATGTACTTGCGTGTGTTTTTTGGTGAGCACAATGTCCAAGGTTCCCAAACTGACATTCCCTCTAGATCATTACCCTAACTGGGGACTGATTCAATTCCCTATATAGATGATGCAAGAAACTCCCATCCTCAAGTTTTGGTGTCGATTTGCAGGAACTCTTTATCAAACCCAGCAATTAATGCTAAAGACCGAAGAGGGCGTTGATGCCTCCAGGTGTCACACACAGTACAATCTTCTTTTCAATTCTAGGGGTCCACCAGATCCACTAGAAGACGAGCAAAATGAACGGGGTTAAATGTTTTTTAACCATCGGTCAAAGAAGCCGTTTGATCAGTCGAGGACTCAAGGTGTTTGGCAAATGCAGCAAGCAAGAATTAAGGTTTGAGCTGCTTCTACATGCAGTTTTATAGTCATAACTTAACCATTTCGAGTGGGAAAAGTGCTGAAAGTATGAGAGTGTATTGTCGTCAGGTGCCACCGTCTCTTTTTGACCTGTTGTCCAAATCTGCGGTCTAAGGGTTTTTTCTTTACAATAACTTCACTTTCACTGTTGTTTTGTTTCCTCGAGCCGTATCTAAACCTGCCGGAGACCATCAATAGCAGAAAAAGGGTCTAGTTTTAGATGTATTACAGGCTTGTATTCAGAGATGCTGAGAAAAACAAGAGAATATCTGAAAGCGCATTTCATCTAAAATTTGATATTGTTTGGCATATCTATCTATCTATCTATCTATCTATCTATCTATCTATCTATCTATCTATCTATCTATCTGTCTGTCTGTCTGTCTGTCTGTCTGTCTGTCTGTCTGTCTGTCTGTCTGTCTGTCTATCTATCTATGTCTGTATATCTGTCTATCTATCTATCTATCTATCTATATGTCTGTCTATCTGTCTTTCTGCTTGTCTATCTATCTATCTATCTATCTATCTATCTATCTATCTATCTATCTATCTATCTATCTATCTATATGTCTGTCTATCTGTCTATCTGCTTGTCTATCTATCTATCTATCTATCTATCTATCTATCTATCTATCTATATGTCTGTCTATCTATCTATCTATCTATCTATCTATCTGTCTATCTGTCTGTCTGTCTGTCTGTCTGTCTGTCTGTCTGTCCATCTATCTATCTAATCCATCCACCCATCCATCCATCCATCCATCCATCCATCCAGTTTTTCTCAGTCGCTTTGGTGCATTTCTCAAATCATCCTTAATATTTGCAAAGAAGTATGTGCATTCTCAAAAGAACTCGTACACACAGCACCACACACTGGATTACCTGCAAAACCCTGTAACTTACTCAAAATCTTTAGTTCATCTCTCAAAAGTAAGTATTTATGTCAATGAACATATCAGTGCCATCAGAATGAAAAGTCCTTGTGTTCACAAACAAGATAGTCGAAATGCATAGTCACGTTGTCAATAAAACACGGCACTCTGTTAGTATCCCCTGATGTAAACTTTGGCAACAGTTTGGATGACAGTCACTGTATTGAAATACAACTTCTTCTGCCATATATCCATTTCAAAAGTACAAATGTACACACTACTGTACGTGAGTTATTGATTGAAAGAGACTGGATAGGATTCACAGTTACACTTTTACTAGTGGTCTGACAAAAAAAAAACATTACAATATTATTGTGATATAGAAAGGAGAAAGAAATAGCCGCACAAAGGTGAAAATACAACATTAGAAAGGCAAACGCAGGAGAGAGCCCTTAGGCAGAGCTCTTGCCAATCGAAGGTTCATGAGATGCAACTTTGAGCTATTTCAGTTTCTCATTGTTTGATCTACATTCTCTTCATTGAAAGTCAAGATTCACCTGCACAATTCATGGCACATTTACAAAAGTCTAATAGAAATGTGCAGTAAATATGCTTGACAGTTTATGACATCAACCATTTTGCATTTAATGACTTATACGACGAACTGATGACGGGATGTTTTGAGGGGTGAGACTATTGCACAGAGAACTATTTAATACAATTATTAAATATTTAGCATATACTGTAAAGGCATTAGCACCTGATAATGTAGGAAACCGCAGACAATTGCACATAATCATTTGCATGAATGTTCCAAAGCAATCGCAACTTGTTCAAAAGGATGAGAAACTTCTTTTATGGTGTGCACAAGTGACTAGATGATGTTGAACAAGTAGTTTTGAGAATTTCATTTCTGATCTGAGAAATGTGCCAAAGCGACTGAGAAAAACTGTACAAAAAAAAAGAGATAATTTTTTCCCTGAATATCTGCACACCTGCTCACATTGTTGAACAGTGACGTAACTTCATAACCTTCATAACTATACATACCATAAGTATAAAGTTCATATTTGAACACTGACTCTGATGACTGAACAGTGATGACTGATGACGGGTGAAAGTTCAGTCGTGAGGCACGTGTTTGAAGTGTATTTTATAGGTGTGTGTGTGTGTGTGTGTGTGTGTGTGTGTGTGTGTGTGATATCTGTCTGAAGTCTGTGACCGACGTCTAGCCTCATCTTGAGTGACGGTTCATTCAGAGGCGTCTCTCCATCTGTCAATCACTGTCTCTGTCAATCAATCAGATCAATCCTGCAGAACACGAAAGAAGATGCTTTCAATGTTTTTGGTTCTCAAAATCCTTCAAAATATCTTCTTTTATGCTCCACAAAAGTCAAACAGGTTTGAAAAGACATAAAAATTTGTAAATTATGACAGAATGATCATTTTGGGTGAATTATCACTTTAATTGTGCTGCATTATAGGTCTTAAGGCCCGTGGTGTAGTTTGTTTATAGTCTACGTTTAGCTTTTTACTTCTGCCGATTGTACTTATGCTTCAAAAAATTCATAAAAGTTGAAGATTATGATGATGAACCAAACCTGTAAGAATCGTAAACTTTGGTTTAGTTAGTCACAGTTCTTATTCTGCTCACCAAGGCTGCGTTTATTGGATAAAAAAAACAGGAATATTGTAAAATATTATTAAAACAATTTTTATATTGTAAAATCCTGTGATCAAAGCTGAATTTTCAGCATCATTACTCCAGTCTTCAGTGTCCTTCAGAAATCACTCTAATATGAGGATCTGATGATCAAGAAACATTTATGATTATTATCAATGATAAAAACAGTTTATTTTTGTGTAAACCGTGATGCATTTTATTTTGTGTGAATATGTTGAAAGAACAGCATTCATTTGAAATCTTTTGTAACATTATAAATGTCACTTTTGATAAATTGAATGCACCCTTGCTGAATATAAAAGTATTAATTTCTTTAAAAAACCCCGAATCGTACTCGCCCTCCACCTTTGAACGGTAGTGTATATGTTAGTTCTTCTCACGTCACCTGTATTGAAGTCTTTTATGAGTCTCTAGTGCCTTGAGAGTTTCAGACAGTGAGATATTATTAATATTAGTTTATACGTAGGTAATATAAACATCACGTTTGTGTGTGTGTTGTCGTGAGGGTTTTGATGTGGTTGTGTTTGCAGTCCCTGTCTGTCCACAGAGAACGGCGTTTGACCCCAGCGACTTCTGTTTGGGTTTGTGGAATTCCTTGAAAATGTGCTTTTTTAGTGACTGTGACTCTGTGGCCCGTCCAGCGAGTGTGTTTGCATCATGCATCGCCTCCATGTGTCACGCTTCACCAATGCTGCACTGTTGCTTTCTCCCGAAGTGTGTTTTAGGTCACGTTTCTGTACACGATAACCTGAGATTATGATGTTTCTCTGGATTCATCCTGTGTTGATTTTAGAAGGATTGATGATTATGAGCAGGGGACTCATTTTTAAGAAGCAGACGCGCCTTTGCATGAAATTATGTAATTTTTTTTTGTTCTCTGAGTTACAGGTTAGAACAATTCGCCATAAAAAATTGTTTGAATTTTACATACAGGTGAAACTCGAAAAATTTTAATATTGTGAAAGGTTTTCATGAGCTGTAATCCATAATCATCACAATTATAACAAATAAAGGCTTGAAATATCTCACTTTGCATGTAATGAGTCTATAATATATTAGTTTCACCTTTTAAGTTGACTTACTGAAATAAATGAACTTTTGCACCATATTCAGGGGCGGCAGTGGCTCAGTGGTTCATGTAGATTGTCTACAAACCGGAAGGTTGGTGGTTCAATCCCCGGTTCCACCTGACCAAGTGTCCAGGTGTCCATGAGCAAGACACCTAACCCCAGCTGTGTGTGTGTGAGACACCTAACCCCAGCTGTGTGTGTGTGTGTGTGAGACACCTAACCCCAGCTGTGTGTGTGTGTGTGTGTGAGACACCTAACCCCAGCTGTCTGTGTGTGTGTGTGAGACACCTAACCCCAGCTGTCTGTGTGTGTGTGTGTGTGAGACACCTAACCCCAGCTGCTCCCGACGAGCTGGATGGCGCCTTGCACGGCTGACACCGCCGTCGGTGTATGAGTGAGTGAATGGGTGAATGCGAGGCAATATGTAAAGCGCTTTGGTGGCCATTGGGTCTGTGAAAGCGCTATATAAATGCAGTCCATTTACCATATTCTCATTTTTCGAGTTTCACCTGTAAGTTAGTGGTTAAGACGGACATGATATATTTATATTTATTTACATTTATGCATTTGGCGGATGTTTTATCCAAAGCAACTTACATTTCTTTCCTTCCATCCACACATCTATCATTCATCCACACATCCATTCATCCACACATCTATCATTCATCCACACATCCATTCATCCACACATCCATCCATCCACACATCCCTCCATCCATCCATTCATCCACACATCCATCCATCCACACATCCATCCATCCACACATCCCTCCATCCATCCACACATCCATCCATCCACACATCCCTCCATCCATCCACACATCCATCCATCCACACATCCCTCCATCCATCCACACATCCATCCATCCACACATCCCTCCATCCATCCACACATCCATCCATCCACACATCCATCCATCCACACATCCATCCATCCACACATCCCTCCATCCATCCACACATCCCTCCATCCATCCATCCATCCACACATCCATCCATCCATCCATCCACACATCCATCCATCCATCCATCCACACATCCACACATCCATCCATCCACACATCCCTCCATCCATCCATTCATCCACACATCCATCCATCCACACATCCATCCATCCACACATCCCTCCATCCATCCACACATCCATCCATCCACACATCCCTCCATCCATCCACACATCCATCCATCCACACATCCCTCCATCCATCCACACATCCATCCATCCACACATCCCTCCATCCATCCACACATCCATCCATCCACACATCCATCCATCCACACATCCATCCATCCACACATCCCTCCATCCATCCACACATCCCTCCATCCATCCATCCATCCACACATCCATCCATCCATCCATCCACACATCCATCCATCCATCCATCCACACATCCACACATCCATCCATCCACACATCCCTCCATCCATCCATCCACACATCCATCCATCCATCCATCCACACATCCATCCATCCACACATCCATCCATCCATCCATCCACACATCCATCCATCCATCCACACATCCATCCATCCACACATCCATCCATCCACACATCCATCCATCCATCCATCCATCCACACATCCATCCATCCACACATCCATCCATCCATCCATCCATCCACACATCCATCCATCCATCCATCCACACATCCACACATCCATCCATCCACACATCCATCCATCCACACATCCACACATCCATCCATCCACACATCCATCCATCCACACATCCCTCCATCCATCCACACATCCCTCCATCCATCCATCCATCCATCCATCCATCCACACATCCATCCATCCATCCATCCACACATCCATCCATCCATCCATCCACACATCCACACATCCACACATCCATCCATCCACACATCCACACATCCATCCATCCACACATCCATCCATCCACACATCCACACATCCACACATCCATCCATCCACACATCCACACATCCATCCATCCATCCATCCACACATCCACACATCCACACATCCATCCATCCACACATCCATCCATCCACACATCCACACATCCATCCATCCACACATCCATCCATCCACACATCCCTCCATCCACACATCCACACATCCATCCATCCACACATCCATCCATCCACACATCCACACATCCATCCATCCATCCACACATCCATCCATCCACACATCCATCCATCCACACATCCATCCATCCACACATCCACACATCCATCCATCCACACATCCATCCATCCACACATCCCTCCATCCACACATCCACACATCCATCCATCCATCCATCCACACATCCATCCATCCACACATCCACACATCCATCCATCCATCCACACATCCATCCATCCATCCATCCACACATCCATCCATCCACACATCCATCCATCCACACATCCATCCATCCACACATCCCTCCATCCACACATCCACACATCCACACATCCATCCATCCACACATCCACACATCCATCCATCCATCCACACATCCATCCATCCATCCATCCACACATCCACACATCCATCCATCCATCCACACATCCATCCATCCACACATCCACACATCCATCCATCCATCCACACATCCATCCATCCATCCATCCATGTATAATTCCCAGTGAATGCATGAACTGATCAAATGTTTACCTTCAATGAGATGGTTTGAATATAAATGTCTGCCAAATACATAAATGTAAATATATCATGCACATCTTACCACTGTCTGATTTTAATTGAAGACTTTCCCTGCTATACATTAGATATACATTACATTTAGATATTTAGATGATTACTTTAATTTGATTTTAAACACTGGGAAAGACTGATCTGAGACACAGGCGCAGTGGTTCTCCAGTGAGCGCGGCGTCACTCACGAGAGCTTCAGGAGCTCATGCTCTCACTGTGATGTAAGCCAGTGGATATTTCAGGTAATGGGGTCTACAGTAATAGGATCAGCTCGTGGATTTAAGTTATCTAAAGTGGCTGATGCAGTGCATTGTGGGAATGCACACATTTTGCATGTGACCTCTTGATATTTTCCATATATAGTGATCCCAAAAATGAAGTCACTCTCCTAAATGTAGGAACGTTTATCTAATGTCTAATGTTTCAATCAGCTTTGGTGATTTTTATTTGATTTATGAAGTCAGTTCTCCTCTAAAAAATAACTAGTTCATATATCAATTCAACATCAAACACAAAACTGACTGTCTTCATCCATTGATCGGCATTTTAAACCCAACACACTTCTGATTGTCAAATGTTTTTGTTTGGAAAGTGTGTTTTTGAATCTTTCTTTGCAATAAATGACACTTGTTGTGATATTTATTAAATGATATAATGACATTCAGACATTTATAAGTGTAATTGTTTATAAAGTTTTATAAGTTTATAAATCATTTTGGGGTCACTGTAGATGAGATTGCAAAACAAATATATATATATGTTTATATATATACAGTATATATGTATATGTTGACCCGTGTATATATATATATATATATATTCGTATTGTAAGTTGTATTATTCTGAGTTAATCGAGTGTTTAAACCTCTATATTAGTAGGGAGGTTAAGTGACTTTTGACTTCAAGTCATGATGCAAAGGTCCCCTTTGGTATGGAAGTACCTTAGGGCGATAGAAATAAATTTATCCTAAGACACAAGTGAGATCACATTATGTATCTTATATACGCACATTTAAAAAAAAAATGGCCGCCGATCATACTTGAGAGGCCCATGTCTTTGCTTCTGTTATAGCTATAATGACAAATTTGGTATCAACGTGTACATTTTTGTGGTCAAGGAGTCCAATAAAATAGGTTCCAAGACTAAAAAACAATAATGTTGTCCTTACCATGACAATTGGAGGTGAAATATGCAATTTTTTATTAAAAAACGCATGCCAAACACACAGTCCATTCACAACTTAATAATTTCTTCGTTTGGGTCTGCTTCGCATGCGCCCTTTACAGCACTGGCTACATACACGGGTGTCGCGTCGAGCATGGGCATCCGGTCATTTACGTCTCAAGGTAACTCAGAACTGTGTCACAGCTCTGGAGCCCTGGAAGGCGGTCGACTGGTATCAGACAGGTGTAAACCTGGGATTAATCTCGAAACTGAAAGTGGTCTCGACAGACGCCTCCAATTCGGGCTGGGGCGGCCTCTACGAGGGCAGACCGACTTTTGGCCTGTGGTGAAGCCAAGAAAAGAGCTTGCACATAAACTGTCTAGAGATGAAGGTGGTTGACGCCTTGTGGTTCTTCCTTCCCCTTCTAAAGGGTCACCATGTCCTTGTCCCCACGGACAACATGTCGGTGGTTTCCTACATAAATCGCCAGGGCGGTCTGAGATCACGGAACCTTCATGCACGGGCAGAACGCCTCCTTGTATAGGTTCAGCGCAACCTACTCTCGCTGAGAGCGGCGCATGTGCCAGGCCATCTGAATGTGGGTCCAGACAGGCTGTCCAGGGACAATGTTCCCCCAGGGGAATGGTCTCTCCAGCCTCAGACAGTTCAGCTGTTGTGGGACACCGTTGGCACAGCGGAAGTCGACCTCTTTGCGTCTCAAAACAACGCTCAGTGTCCAATATGCTTCACAAAGAACAAGGACGCGCTGGCCCATCACTGGCCCAGCCGCCCTCTCTATGCTTTCCCTCCGATCACGCTGTTACCACAGGTAATCAAGCGTATCAGGGAGAACGGTTCCTCTGTGCTTCTAGTAGCTCCGTTCTGGCCGAACCAAGTTTGGTTTCCGGAGCTGATCCAGCTTCAGAGCTTGGCTCCGTGACCTGGCCCGTTGAGGAGAGATCTCCTCTCACAGGCCGGGGGTACGATTTGGCACCCACGACCCGAGCTTTGGGCTCTGCATGTGTGGGCCATCAACGGGTACCGGTCAGTCTCCCTGACGGAGTGTTAAACATGATTATGCAAGCTAGAGCGCCCTCTACTAGACGGCTTTATGCTTCCAAGTGGTCAGTGTTCTCAGGTTTGTGCTCAGCTCGCAACCTGGATCCACAAGATTGTGGGGTGTCGGAGGTTCTCTCCTTCCTACAGGAGCTCTTGGACAAGGGTAGATCCCCATCCATGCTCAAGGTATATGTGGTGGCTATTGCTGCGTTTGTCAAACATTCACATGGCCAGTCACTGGTGGAGCTAGAAGGATGAACCCTCCTCGTCCCCCCTCGGTTCCCATATGGGACCTTTCCTTGGTCCTGGAGGCCATGAAGGGTGCCCCTTTCGGACCTCTACAGTCTGTGGACCTTAAGTATCTCTCATTGAAAACCGCCTTTCTGGTGGCTATCGCCTCAGTCAAGCGGGTGGGTGACTGACACGCACTTTCTGTTAGCGCGTCGTGCCTTAAGTTTGGGCCTAATGACTCCAAGGTCATCCTCAAACCAAGACATGGTTATGTCCTCAAAGTACTTGCCACTCCTTTCAGAGCGCAAGTCATCTCCCTGTCAGCCCTCTTCGGATCTGACAGCGAGTCTGACGTGAATCTCCTTTGCCCGGTTAGGGCCTTGGGAATTTATGTGGAACGTTCGGCAGCTTTCAGACGGTCAGGACAGCTCTTTGTTTCGTTTGGTGGCCGATCTAAAGGTCTAGCTGCCTCGAGAACTGATAAATCTTTCCTGTGCCATGGGGAGTGGAAAACATAATTTTTGCGAGAACTTTGATGTTTCCCGTGCCATGGGGGAGGGGAAAACATAATTTTTCCGATATTGACCCCAAACATAACTCGTGTTACTATCCTTGATAAAATAAATATTTTTCTTTCCAAATGTTATATATTACAAAAATCTATATTTAGAAATATTATAAAACAAATAAAACACCAAATATATTTATACTTTTCCAATTTTAGGTCAATCAGTCAGATTTTATGTTGATTTCTAAATTTGTCCATAGTTGTGGAATGGGTATTTTGGATGCATAAGGGGTTAGGTGGGGTGGGGAGGGGGGGTGGTGGGTGGATGTCAACTTAAAAGGTTACTTAAGTAGTCAACAAAGACATAAATTACCTGAGACAAACCTTTGTAAAAAAAAAAAAATTATATTGTGGAGGTTTAAATAAAATTACTTACTAAAAAAAATTGTGGAGGTAAAAAATGTTATCAGATCTGAGGGTAACAGGAGGGTTAAGCACCCTCTATGCATTTAAGGTAACCACGTTTGCCTTATATCATTCTTATTAAGCCCATTCCCAATGTCAGCTTTTTATATCCCCATATTATATGAGCTCAGGCTTGCCCTTGGGTCAGTGTTGTGGTAGATTTAGCACGCACAGCGTTTTAAATTGGGTTCGCGTAGCGTAAGCTAGCTTACGCAACACGAGAGTACTCTGGTAAGAGAACGTCTTAGTTACTAACGTAACCTCGGTTCTCTCTAGAAAAGGGAACGAGTGTTGCGTAACTCTGTCGTGCTTGTGCTACAATCTGGTTTTGCTTCAGTCGATGAAAACCAAGGAGCATCCTATCCCCTCGAACTCCGGCTTATATAGGCATAAGCCACACCCATTCGCGCGGGACGTGACGAATGAGGGCGCCGGCGCCCTCATTGGTGCTTACGTCACGAGCAGTCCCTCGATAGGTTGCAGCAGTTGCCGCAGAGCAGCCAATAGGCGCGTGAGCTGCCTCGCCTAGGTCTGCTAGCTGCAGCAAGTGCATTTTAAATGAATACAAATTATAAGGATAATTTTTGGCTTCAGTATTCTCGAGAAAAGAGATTTTCCCTCTAAGGTTTTTTTTTCATAGTCAACTAGCTAGCTAGTTATTAGTTATCTAACATTAAAAACATTTTTTCTATTTAATGAGAAAGTCATACGAACCTCAAAGTGTTAACCTGTCACCTTCAACCGCTGTCACAGCTCCTGGTGCAGATGGGATATGTTGTTGCAGGAACTGATTTGCTATAGGCTACTCCTGACTGGTCGAAATCTCATGCTACTTAGGACAAATGTAATGTACATAAGTAGCTGCACTGTTTAAATACAAAATTTTTTGAATGAAAAGATAAGTAAAGTCACTCTGATGACACAATTTTTATGTGAAATGTGCATATTTACCCACAATTTTCATAGTATGGGGAAAATGATAATTTTTTTAAACTTGAAACCAATTTTATTGGATTCCTTGACCCCAAAAATGTACACTTTGACACCAAATTTGTCATTATAGCGATAACAGAAGCAAAGATATGGGCTCTAGAGTATTTTCGGCGCATTGGCAGCCATTTTTGAAAAAAAAAAAACGTGTTTATTTCTGATACAAAGTGTGATCTCACTTGTGTCTTAGGATAAATTTATTTGTATGACCCTAAGGTACTTCCATACCAAAGGCGACCTTTGCATCATGACTTGAAGTCAAAGGCCTATTTTTTGGGCTTAACCTCCCTACTATATGTCCCGTAAGAGTCTCAGAGCCGGTCATGACATTCATGAGGACACGTCACGTCGTGTGCAGATTATCAGCGCGTAGGGTGTGTGTGTGTGTGTGTGTTTTTGGACGCAGGATTAGTGTAATTCAGTGGGTCTGTGGGTTAGTATGTCAGTGTATCAGTAAGTCAGCAGGTTTCACCGGAAACATAAACGTCTTTGAATTAAACACACAAACCAGATGCTTCCTGTGATTGTTCACAATAACTCAATAATAAACACACACACACACACACTCCTCACACACACACACACACACACACACACACGACACACAGATTCGCCATAGACGTAATGGTATTTATACTGTACAAACTTTATATTCTGTCCCCTTACACTAACCCTAAACACACTAAACACACTCACTCACTCACTCACTCTCACACACACACATACACACACACACACACACACACACACACACACACACACACACTTACTCACTCACTCACTCACTCACTCACACTCACTCACTCACTCACACGGTCACTCACACACACACTTACTCACTCACTCACACTCACTCACTCACACGCTCACTCACACACACACACACACACACACACACACAAGCCCTGCCCGACATTTGTTCTTGTTCCAGAAGTAGAGTGCGGTCGGGCCGATTTTTTTTGTCCGAGCCCGGCCCGCGTCCGACAGAGCAGTAACCGAACCCGACCCGAGCCCGACAGGCATATTTATGTCCGAGCCCGACCCGAGGCCGACAGTTAAAATCCCATTTTTTTTCTCATACTAATGACACGTGTGCGTTTGTGTGGAAAGCCTGCTTTTATTAAGCAACTGTAGGAAGACATTCGGAAATGTCAGCAGGATGAGTGCATCAGCGCGCACGTAGAAACAAGCGCACTTAACGTAGGCGCGCATGCACGTGTTTCGTTGTAACGGCTACATAAACGCACACAGGAAGACAGATGTTATGGTAATATTTTACATGTATTTTAATCACAAAAACGAACGTTTGCATCACGTGAAAGCATCAGGCACATTGGCTACCAACATAATACGCTGTTTTAAATTAAAAATGTTCAATGCCATATCGCGCTGATGTGACCGAGCCCGACCCGAACCCGAACATAATTTCTAAATATCTATCCGAACCCGGCCCGGCCCGTCGGGTACCGACGGATCCCGTCGGGCTCGGGTCGGGTATCCATCCTAAATCCAGAAGCCCTTTAATACTGACATAACATTATGATCAACAGAACTGGATGCTTTATTGTAAAGGCAACACGTTTTTGAGGTTGATTCATGAGCAAATAACAATAATAACTGAATTATAATTGCTCCGTTATGCTGCTTTTATTTGCATTTTGTAGGTGTGTTTAGGCCTACTGTTATATGTGTGAGACGTGTTTGAGCAGCTGAAATCTGAGCAAACAGGCGATCGAGTCCCAGTTGCACATGAGCACGCACCGCAGTCAGGGACACACACACACACACACACACACACACACACACACAATCACTTACACACACACACACACTTACACACACACACACTCACATGCACGCACTCACGCACACACACACACCAGTTGCACATGAGCACGCTCCGCAGTCAGGGACATTCACACACACATACACTCACACACTCACTTACACACACTCAAACACACACACACACACACACACACTTCTCTCACACACACACACACACACACACACACACACACACACACACACACACACACACACACACACACACACACACACACACACACACTCACTCACACACAAACACTCATTGCTTTACTGAACACCAATCATGGCTTTAGAATAGGCTTATAAAAGGTCAAAGGTCGAGTTATGGGTTTTTCGGACTGTGTAAAACTGTATTCACAACCACAAATACTGACAGTAAATAGTTAATAGTTTCATTTCAATCTTGCTTTCGTGTTTACCGTGAATTTTTCAACATCTCTCAGCCAATTACTTTCAATCTTGTCCAGAAATGTCCACAGGAGCTCATAAAAGAAGAGCTTTAGGTTTTGAATAACTGAGTGTTTATGATATATCCACAAATATAATATTATGGCAAAGGTGTTTGCAACGTAAGACAAATGTTTGCTCTTGAGATGTTTGTGATATTTTGAATGAGATGTGCGGCATTCTGTGTGCAATTCATGGATTTGTGTGTGAAGTTTTGATGATTATACAGCTTATGAAAACCCCAAATTCAAATTTAGAATATTGTGAAAAGGTTTTCATAAGCTGTAAGCCATAATCATCACAATTATAACAAATAAAGGCTTGAAATATCTCACTTTGCATGTAATGAGTCTATATAATATATTAGTTTCACCTTTTAGGTTGACTTACTGAAATAAATGAACTTTTGCACCATATTCGAATTTTTTTCGAGTTTCAGCTGTACATCATATTTGCAGCGAAAGCAAACAAATAAATTTTTTTATGATGAACAACCCTCTCTGTACCTTTTTATTGTAGATTGAAGTCATGCCAGAAATATTTCACTGTTGTTTACTCGTCAAATATAGCCATCTATAAAAACCACTTCATTTATTTGCCCATGCAAACACGCTCTTTGCCTTTTAGACATTATTGATTGACTTCTTAGAAATCCTGCTTTTTTCCCAAGAGTCGTGATCAATTACTTGTCAAGCGATAAGAGACTGTATGACCGTGAAATATTGTAATATCGTTCTGGATTTGCTTTTGGATATCGTTTCTGGAAGCGATACAGAAGAACATGTCAAAGATCAGGGGTTTGTTTAGTCTAATGATGTTCGATGTGACCTTTGTCCTTCATTCAAATCTTTATTTAGTTTTAGTTTTTCATTAAACCAGGCATGAAGTATAGGTAAAATATTTATTTCAAAATCACACACATTCAGCAAAAATTACAACGTACAATACAGTACAGATTCCCAAGCTCTCTCCCACTCATAAGAAAATATTCCTTTATTAAAAAATTATATAAATGAATCTCATAGAGTTACAGCTCTTTCAAAAAGCTAAATGAATAGCTTTAATATTGTGCAACAAGTTACAGTATTATTTTTGTCAAAGCAAAAATAAACAAAGCACATGTAGATCGGATTCATTCGTACTAACTATGCAAAAATAACGTATAAAGTGCAGTTGCAGAACGTTATGAGCTCAAACCTGTCCGATGCACACACTGATAGATCACACACACACTGATATATCACACACACACACTGATATATGCATCCCTAGGAAGTGCTTCAAACCAAATGAGACAAAATACACACCAAAACATGACACTTGTAACATGCACAATGTAGATTATTGAACTGTTTGTAGATTATCGTACATTAATTGTACTGCTTTTGCAAAGGCGCTATATAAATAAAACGTGTCATTATTAGGAATATTACACAAATAAAAGAAAGAGTATCTTTTTAAACAGCTTGAAAAGAAAAGCCAGTACTACACATATTTAGTTGCGTTTGGCTTTGGCGTAACCGGTCAGAAGTAACCTATCACGAGAGAAACATTCGTCAGAGACTGCAAAGAAAAAGATTTTCTTTCTCAGTATTTTTATATTGTTTTCCGTTACAAAGATCTAAACATTCTTAAAACTGGGGAAGTCTTGTTTCTAAATGAATTGAGAACTATGGAAACTTGTTTCCGCCACAGAATAAAACATTTTAAAAGATAATTGCGACTTTTATCTCAGAATTGTGAGATATGTATTCACAATTGCGTGATATAAAGTTGCAATTGCGTGATATAAAGTTGCAATTGCGTAATATAAAGTTGCAATTGCGAGATATAAAGTCACAATTGCGTGATATATAGTCACAATTGCGTGATATATAGTCACAATTGCGTGATATAAAGTCACAATTGCGTGATATATACTCACAATTGCGTGATATAGTCACAATTGCATGATATAAAGTTGCAATTGCATGATATATAGTCACAATTGTGTGATATAAAGTTGCAATTGCGTGATATATAGTCACAATTGCGTGATATAAAGTCACAATTGCGTGATATAAAGTTGCAATTGCGTGATATATAGTCACAATTGCGTGATATAAAGTTGCAATTGCGTGATATAAAGTCAGAATTTCACGCAATTGTGAGATAAAAAGTTGCAATTACCTTTTTTATTTTGTATTCTGTGTCGGAAACAGACATCTGCCAATGGAGTCAGAAAAATAAACTTAATTCAAAGGACAAACAAGACTGTTGTTCTGACCCCCATTGGCGAATTTTCTCCCTTGTTTTAAGCACTTCATTCTGACTCGAGTCATTTTGCTTCTCAAATAATTGTCTCTTGAGCCACTTTCAGACCTTCGCCGGGACGTGTAGCAACACCTGAATCTGTCATGTGGGGTAACCGTGCCAGTGTGCTTCCCTGAGTATTTGAAGATCTATAAAAACCCATAATGCTTAGACAGAAAGCCTTGATCAGGTGTTCCAACAGCAGATAAATAAGAGCACTGCTAGTGTTTGTTTCATTATATATATATAAAAAAAGTGTTTTTGGTCTATATTGCTAATTTTTCTCTTCATGACGACTGTGAAGGGGGTGAATTTTTTTATAACTCATCCGTTTAAATAATATGAAGCCATAAAGTTCTGCATAATTAAGGGCGTGGCCACTTGAGTGACAGGTGGATTGTCCGTTAGCGGCACGTCACCTCAGCTAATTCGCCTTTTTGCCCATTTTCCAAGATGGCGACGGCCGGCTCCGCCCACTTCGGGCTTCAAAAATGCTCTTCAGAAACATCAGTCACACACTAAGTTCATATTTTTTTAGAGTCTATGATAAAAACCCATAATGCTTAGACAGAAAGCCTTGATTAGAAGGGGTTCCAGCAGCAGATAAATAAGAGCACTGCTAGTGTTTATTGTTTATGTGCACCCGCAGGACTCCACGATCATGTCCGGGACGTCGGTCTTCACGATGGTGTGCTGAGAGTTGAAGTAAACCATTGAGAGCGGGCGTCTCTGGATGGGGACGCAGCAGGACGACACGGCGGTGTGGATCCCGTTAGCCTTTAGCTGACTGAAGACGGTGGCGTGAAACGAGGAGGCTATGCCGGGCGACCCCGAGAGATGTTGAGGACACTGTCCCATACAGTAGTTCATGTGGTATCCCTCGGGCGCTATGATCCAGTCCTGCCACTGTATATCACGAAACTTAATGTACAAGTCTTTCTTGCAGCACACGCTCACGTCGTCTCCGCAGCGTAGCGAGCGTTTGCTCAGCGCGTGAGTCGAGGCGTCTTCACGCAAACGCACCTGCGCTACGAGGAACGGCTGGTGTTCGCCAGAAGCGTCGCGGATACACAGGTTTCGCGCTCCGTCTTCGCAGTGAACCTCGAGTTTGAGGCGACGCTGGCCTCCGTCTAGAAAGGCTTGTAGGGCAACGGTAACGGGGAACGTGTGCCAGCCGCCCCGCGAGACCTCAACGCTTCTCTGGATTAGCAGTGTGCGATTGTTAGCGCCCGACAGGTAGATCTCAGCGTTCACACGCTCACCTGGACGAGGGGCGTCCGCTGGACGAACGTAGAGCCACAGTGACGACTGAAGAACTTGAACACTGTGGCCTTTCTCCTGGAGGAACTGGAACGATAGACTGGTGTCGAAACCCGGCGAAACCTCGTCATCTGGAGAGAAATCACACAGAAGAGCTTAGAAGACGATGGATGGGAACCATACAACTGCAAAACAGAGGTTGTGGTTATGATTATGATAATAAATCCAAGTGATATGATACCAAATATCTCTATTTTTTTTGGAAGCGAATGACATCGGGAGTTGCATTAAAACTAAGCTATTATTTATGCATGTATATAATTAAGAAATATTTGCATGTATATACTGTAAATATAAATATTTTATATAACACATTTTTCTTAAATATATACATGCATGTGTGTGTATTTATATATACAAAATAATTATACACAGTTCACACACATATATTATGTAAACACAAACGTTTATTTTGGATGCGATTAATCGTTGCCCAGCACTAATCTCTATATTTTATTATGTCTAGATATATTAATACATCAAGTTAAACTAAATAAAAATGAGAACTGTTGCCTTAGCGTTTTTTCTCACATTTTATTTTATATTATTTCAGTTAGTTTATTTATAATAATGATGTTTTATGGTTTTAGGTAACTAGCCTATAATATCCCTGTATTGAACAAAATTCTAATATTTGAGTTTGTAAGTATATAAAATGTTTTATTGATAGAGGGATGTGTGCAAGTACCATTTGCAATGAAAGCAAAACTTTTTATGCATGCTTTTTATGCACTTTTTATGCATGCATTTATGAAGCCACAACTAGCAAAAATATTTCTAAGAATGTTTTATAATTAAGTTACGCAAATGTTTTAAATACGTTGATTCGGAACATTAAGAAAACATTCAATTGTATCATTTAGAACGTTCTTTAAACATTCAGAAACAAGCAGTGACATTTAGGAAATGTTAAATTAACATCCAAGAAGAAAAAGAACGTTCCCTGAAGGATGTCTAAGTAATGTTTTTATAGATCAGATAACTCTAAACTAACGTTCTATTAACGCGAGGAACGTTAGGTTTGTTCATAACTTTGCCTCTGAGAACGTTTGCCTCTGCACTGTAAAATAAATATTTTCATGATTTGTTATCACAACTTTTTATCTTTTGTCAAATCAATTTGGATAATTATTTTGGTTCAGATAACATAATATGTTGAGTTTCTATTTATTAAACCAATATACTTCATCGTATTAAGTTAACTCCAATTTTTATTTTCAGTGAACTCAAAATTGTAAGGCAACCTGTTAACTTTTTTAAGTTAAACCAACATTTTCTTTTGCAGTGCACTGTAAAAAAAATTCATGATTTGTTTTCACTACTTTTTATTCTTTTGTCAAATCAACTTATTAATTATTAATGTGGTTCAGATAAGTAATATTTTGAGTTTCTGTTGAATAAACAAATCTCCTCCATTGTATTAACTCAAATCTTTAATTTCAATGAACTCAAAATTGTAAATTGTAAAAAGGCAACCAGGTAAACAAACATATTTTTTTACAGTGTAGAAACATTCTTCAAATGTCTTTGCGTTCATGTTGGTTTAACTTAAAAAGTAAGTTACCTGGTTGCCTTACAATTTTGAGTTCATTGAAAATAAATTTTTTTGTTAATACAACGAAGGATATTGGTTTATTCAACAGAAACTCAAAATATTAAGTTATCTGAACCAAAATAATTATCCAAGTTGATTTGACAAAAGATAAAAGTTCTGATAACAAATCATGAAAATAATTTGAATGACTCAAATTTTTATTTTCAATGAACTTTTCAATTAATTCTTTTTTTTCTTCTTTTTTTTTTACAGTGTGGGTCCCAATTAACGCAAAAACATTTTAAGAATGTGTCTACATAAAAAAAAATATTTTTATGATTTGTTTTCACACCTTTTTCTTTTGTCAAATCAACTTATATAATTCACGTGGTTCAGATAAAATAATATTTTGAGTTTCTGTTGAATAAACCAATCTCCTTCCTTGCATTAACTTATGAACTCAAAAAAGTGTGAGGCAACCAGATAACTTACTTTTTAAAGTTAAACCAACATTTATTTATTTTATTACAGAGCAAAGAACATTTTAAGAATGTTTCAAAGCAGGTCAGATGTAGGCTACTCACCGACATCAGCGAAGCTCACTATCTCGTACGCCTGGTTATTCGTGAGCGAGTTCGGTAAGTTATTGTCCAGCTCCAGGGTCCCGTCTTGTCTCACGCGCCCCGCGTGCAGTTTCCGGAGCGCGGTCATGAGCGCGGCGCGTGGCACCGCATGCGTGATATTCGGCCTCTCCCGCAGGTGAAGCTTGTTCAGAATCTGTTGCTTCGCGATCTCGACCAGGTATCGTTCCTCCGCGTCCTTCTCCATCGCCGGTATACCGCACGTCGGGCACACGGTGGTGGCCGTGCACGTGCCCTTCACCGTGAGCGCGCTCAGCACCACCAGCGTGGACAGCACCGTGAACGCGGACCACGAGAACGACTCTGAGAGCATGATGCAAAGTTTTGCTTTGCTCGTTTCACTGGGACTGGTTTGGAGAGAGTGAGTACTAGTGAGTGGCCGCAGAGAGTGAGCACTCAGAAGTGGGGTAATCCATCAAAAGTTGTGACACGTTTAAGGGACGCACCAATGACGGTGTCTGTCACACGTGTGCACGCGCTCGAGGGGAGGGAGGATGGTGGAGGTGAGCGACACACACACACTCACACACTGAAGGATAGCTATATATATAGCCCTGCTGGGGTTAATCATTAGCGCGAACAAATAAACACACGACACTTACAGTGCCACGTCGAGCCGCAGTCCAAAGCCTCACCTCTGCCCCAGTGACCCGCAACACTGTAACCCTAAACCACTGAACGGTACATATGACGCAATCCAGGCTGTTTCATACGGGGAAACCAGTCCGGTGCAGAGGCTGGAGTCACAGCATCCCATCACTCATCTCTAGTCTGTGCAGAAACAAACTCTACCAATAGAAATTCCCAGACCATGCACTCTTAAAAACAAAGCTTCTTTATTGGTTCAATGAAGAACCTCTTTAACAACCAGTTAAGTTGCTAAAAATGTTCTTTATAGTGGAAGTCGCTCTGTAGAGTCAATAATTGTATCCCTTAAAACTCATCTTTGATCACCAAAATTCAAAAGATCTGCCTTAAAATATCTTGAATGTAACTCGACACCCTCGCCTCATTTAGTATGCGCGGTTCTATGAATATGCAAATGAGCCCCGCCTCCACTCACTCACTCAGCTCAGAGATCCACTGATTGACGATCACACGTTGATCTGATTGGTTACAAGGTCGTTTGTGACGTCAGAAACACCAGCGATTTCAAACCGTGTTTTTGAGACTGTCTTTGGTTCACTGCAGTTTTAAGCAGGAAATACTCAGCAATGCTGTCGACTTATGAACTTACACACGGTGTGTCTTAAAGCGTATTAAACACACCACATAGACACATAAACAACATTAAACGCTGGATTTACACCACAGGGGGACTTTTAAGAACTCACTGAAAGGTTCTTTAGGGAACCAAAATGGTTCATTGCTATGAAAAAAAACATTTGGAGCCTTTATTTTTGTATCTGACCTGAAAGGGATTCAACCTGTTTGAGAAAAAAAATTTTGTCCATTCAGTGAAAGTCAATGGGGTCCAATGTTTGGTTCCCACCGTTCTTCAGAAGAAAGTCAAACATGTAAATTATGTATTTTGTTGTTGTTGTTGTTGTGAGCTGAATATTCAATATAACATAGAGAGGTGTGTTCATTTAGCAGATGCGACAGTAAAATCACAAGTGCCACAATAGGCTACAGAGCTGAGAGACTGAAACGAAAGAGAAGTTTGAGATTATTATTTTTATTTAGGAAAGAATATTTTTAACAAAAAATTGTGCATTGGATTCAGTGGTTTGGATCGGCTGAGTTTAGATATCATACAGTTTAATAGCGCTGGTTCAATTATGAATAATATCCTTTTCATCTTTAGGCTACGTGGACAATGATCCTGCGAGACATCAGAGCCGCTGAGATGCTGTAACTGTAACATTTGATGGATCGTTTTTGTGTTTGAATGTGTAATTTTGAGTCTAAAATTCAAAATGTTTCAAAATAACAAGTAATAACAACAAAAGCAATGATGAAACCGTGTAAATACAGCTGGAAAACCGCGATGAATCAACCTCATTAATTATTCAAGGCCCAGTGCATGATGGGAACACATGCTGAGTAATTTTACTTAATTTTATAACGTTGATATTTACGCTTTAATTTCTACACGCCCGAATTGAGTATTAATATAGAATTTACTTTTTTTAAATTCTTGCCTGAACTAACTTTTTCATTGTTGTTTTTTTGTAGTATTTACTTCACCACAAAATTAACTTTTATCAGTGTGCTGCAGATCTGTAAATAAGAGAGCTATAAAAACATCTAGAGTTTGTCTAATATTCTTTCATAATGTGCTTTTCATTTTTGTGCCCTCACTTTCTCTTTTTTTTCTTCTTCTTTCTTTTTTTCTCTCCCGTACTTCTCTTTGCTAATAATTTTCAACAGATAAATCAGGCTTCCTAATATTATTTTTCTTGTTGACTATAGAACTATAACATGTTTATTGTCTGAAAGTTTGTCTGTTTTTGTATCTTATGTTTGTTAAAAATTGCAATAAAAAACTCAGTGCGCAGGCGCCGTCTAGTGGCCACACGTCAGCACTGTTCCCTATGACGACGGGATAATGGATAATGAATGCTGTCATCCCGCTCATTATGACATGGCTTACATTATATGAGCTGTTGTATTTATAAGTGAATATAAAAAATGTGAAAAAAAATTTTTTTTGGTAAAGTTTAATATTTTTTCTTACGTCATTTTTTGATGGCACCATCTGAACTTTTGAAAATGCATGTCTGCAAGCTGCAGAGATTCAGGAGTTATTTGTCCTGTCGTTCATGTGGTGACAGTGTTTCCCGACAGCTATTTGTTGGCCACATCAGTAAAGCACGTCCCATTAATGGTTTATTTTATATTTGAATGTGGATCATTTCAGACAGACATTACCTCATATATTTAAGCTTTTCAAGTTGTTCAAACAACTATTTCGCCATGCACTCTCATCACAATAAAATGGATCACAGATGGACGGATTGTGAAAGATTCACATGTCGTGTAATTGACAGGTTTGATTGGGGGAGATTGAGAACGTAATTTCATCAGACATTTGCTGAAGCTAAATCACAAAACTGCATAAATCTGATGAAACCACTGAGGTCTATCAGCAATATTTACAGATTACGCAGAGATAAGAGTCTTTCACAAGGTCTGACCGTTCTGATGGTCAAAGAAACACTTAGTCCTTTTTAATAAAGTCTGCACACAAACAGACAAATTAGCTCATATCAACTAAATTATGCATAAAATGGTCATTTTCATATTGTACACTCTTAAAAATTATTTAGCATTGCCAAATGGAAGAAACATATATTTTTTTCTTACTGTGAAGAATAATTTAATAATCTTAAAAAAAGGTAGCATTGCCATATAAGAAACCGTATTTTTTTTCTTACTGTGAAGAACATTTTAATAATCTTATAAAAAAAAAAATTTTGGGTTAGTGTAATCTTAATAAAAATCTTAATTCTTAAAAAATCTTAATTCTTAATTCTTTTTTTTGTACTATAAAGAACATAAGGATTCCATTGATGTTAAAGATTCTTCATGGAACCATAAAAACTTTATTTTTAAGAGGGTAAAAAAAATCTGACATTTTTTAAATGAGAAGTTAAACAAACAAACTTTTCTGTCTCTATATTAGAAATACGTTTCCCTGCAAAATGTTTTTTTCATTTTCTTAGAACTGGACGTTCCAGTTTTATCCAGATCGTAAGGCATCAGTTTGTGACACTGACCCGACCACTAATGCTGGGTTGCACAAAAACGACCCAACATTGTGAAAATAACCCAACACAATGACCTAATGGGCTCAACTAGTGTTTGAGGAGAAAAATCCATCGATACATTAAAGCTGTGGAGGACACACTAAACATAGGATAAAGGTGAAAGGGAACCGCGAGTTCATTACGTGCTTTATTTGGAACGTTCCTGTCCTGACCTCCGAAAGAAGAAGAAAAATCAACAAGTGACAGATATAGGACACGTGCTGTGATTCAATATATCTGCCTTATCTGACTAAACCTATAGTGCAACTCCTTTAGGAGACACAAGTTCAGCATTTACAGGTGAAACTCGAAAAATATGGTGCAAAAGTTCATTTATTTCAGTAATTCAACTTAAAAGGTGAAACTAATATATTATATAGACTCATTACATGCAAAGTGAGATATTTCAAGCCTTTATTTGTTATTATTTTGATGATTATAGCTTACAGCTTTTGAAAACTTTTCACGAATTTGGGGTTTTCATAAGTCCTAATCATCAAAATTATAACAAATAAAGGCTTGAAATATCTCACTTTGCATGTAATGAGTCTATATAATATATTAGTTTCACCTTTTAAGTTGAATTACTGAAATAAATGAACTTTTGCACCATATTCTCATTTTTCGAGTTTCACCTGTATTTAAAATAGAATCGTTTGTAACATTATAAATGTCACTTTTGATCAATTTAATGAGTCCTTGCTGAATAAAAGTATTCATTTCTTTTAAAAAAAGTCTCACTGACCTAAAACGGTAGTGTATAATGTTACAAAAGCTTTCTATTTCAGATAAATGCTGTTATTTTGAACTTTCTATTCATTAAAGAATCCTGAAAAAAATGTTTTCAACACTTATAATAATAATAAATGTTTCTTGAGCATCAGATCCTCATATTAGAGTGATTTCTGAAGGATCATGTGACACTGAAGACTGGAGTAATGATGCTGAACATTCAGCTTTGATCACAGGAATAAATTACACTTTACTGTATATTCACAGATGTTTACATTGGAATAATATTTCAGAATATTACTATATTTTTAATTAAATAAATGCAGCCTTGGTGAGCAGAAGAGACTTCTTTTAAAAACATTAAAAATATTACTGATATACTGAAACTTTTGAACAGCACTGTATATTTGTTTATTTATTTATTTATGCAAATTTTTATGTTAAATGCGATTAATCGATTTGACAGCACTAATTTTATTACTTTATGCCATAGTCAATATACACCACACCAAGCCAGAAAACTCACAATATTATTCCTGTAAAATATCAAAGCATAATAGGCCTATGTTAACAATTAAATTTAAGTTATATGTTTTGTGAAAGTATAATCCCAATGTTGTTTTGTTTTTTGTACACTACCCAATATTCACCATGCCAGCTACTCACAGTTTTTATTATTAAATAGAATAACATAAAATATTAGCTGTGTTGTGAAACTGAGTATAATGTATAAAAAGGATGGTCATTTTGTCAGTAGACGTTCATGATCATCACTAATTAACACGTGATGTATATATAGGATTTTGTAGGGACATTTATGCTGAATCCTATTTAATTTCACTACTTCCTGAATGAATTGCAATGAAGCAATAAAAGTGTCAAAAAGCAAATAAATACAGTGTCATTATATGTTTAAGTTTTAATTTAACTACATGTTACTATATAGGTTAGGGTAGGATTAGGATTTGGTTGAGGGTTAGAACATGTAGGCTAATTATGCATAATTTACTGTTATTACTATGGTAAGTACATGTATCATATGTAACAAGGACACTAAAATAAAGTATTACCATTAAAAAAGAAAGAAAAAGATGCAAAAATAGGCGAAACTGAAACCATGACGACAGCGCCATCTTACGTTCCCCGAAGGCACAAACACATGGAACAGTGACGTAAAGCACAGAAAGAGCCAGTGTTGTCCTTTCAATGCTTTATTCCCCTTGTTTTTCCTGGTTGTGAACACGAGAGAGTTTAAATGAGGCCTCGCGGTGCTTTCAGACAAGCTTGTTTCTCAGGCCGAGTTTTTATTTTATTATTATTATTTTTTATTATGCTTTCAAACTGTACAGATATGATATTAATGATATACAACTTTGAATACAATACACCAAATATATCAACAATATGTTCAATGTCACCTGAACATTCAGGGTAAGATAAAATGAGGGTTTTTTGTTGATCTTTTTGTGAGGTTCGCGCGTGACGTCACGGCCCCGCCCACTCAGGTTCTGGTTTGATCACTGCGCGCTGTTGACACTCGGAGTCTCCGTGAGCTCGTGCTTGTGGTGGCGATTAAACGGTATTAAGCGACTGCGGGCTGTCGTTATTCGGTTACCGGGGGATCGGTTTGTGCGGGAGGTGGGTCATCAGTTTTAAACATGTTTTCCTAGCCCATCCTGAGCGATAGTAATGCCCCCACGAGTTCGTGAGGCGGCCGATTGTCATTTTGACTTAGCTCGCGCTCGCTTAGCCGCCACAGGCTAATTAATTAAACGAGAGTGTGAGAAATATTCACTCCAAATCATCGAAGGCACTGCAAAAACTCCTCAAAACACCCAGAACGCCGAGTGTCTCCTCGGTTTGAATGAACGCGAGGGATTAACAGGTAAGTGAACGCTTTAAATGGAACAGGTATCGATGTGTGTGTGTGTGTGTGTGTGTGTGTGTCGTTGTGTATCGCTAGTAAAGATCACGTAAGTCGTCGTCAGTGGCAGGATAACGGTTAACTAAAGTTTTAATTATCGTTCTAAATAATGTTCACATTAACGCGAATGATAAAGATGTACTTTTAAAGATGATGGATGGATGCACTTTTTGGGCTTCAAAATCTCAGGCACCATTCACTCCCATTATGAAGCTGGGAAGAGCCAGGATATTCTTTAATATAACTTAAACTTTACAGTTTAATATTGTATAGTTATTTTTAACTGTAACCATAACTGCACAGAGAAAGAATATCATTGGAATCACTTTCATAACGAGTTGTTTTTCCAGCTGATGAACGAAAATAACATTGACAGCCAATCCGAATCTCGCAGCTTTAAAAGGTTAGTTCACCCAAAAATGAAAATTATCTCATCATTCACTCGCCCTCAAGCCATCTTAGGTGTATGACTGTCTTCTTTCAGCCAAACACAATCCAAGTTATATTAAAGAATATCCTGATCCTGGCTCTTCACAGTTTTATAACGGGAGTGAATGGTGCCTGAGATTTTGAAGCCCAAAAAGTGCATCCATCCATCATAACAGTAATCCATAATAAATGTAATAAAGCCCCTCTGATGCGTTTTTGTTAGCAACACATCCATATTTATAACTTTGTAAACCATAATCACTGACGGAAGAGTGACCTCTGACCTGACGCATGACGTACTGGCGAAAGCTGAAGTGCAGAGGATAGAGCAAAACAAAACACTTGTCACGAATTAGAAGTCGAAAACAAATTTTTAAAGAGAAATGTGGGAGGAGCTTGATTTTGTTGCCTATACTTACGCTATACTTGCGCTAATGCGTCGAGTCAGAGGTCATGCGTCAGGTCAGAGGTCACAGAACGATATCGGTTGGTGTGACTGCGAACGCTAACATAGTTATTGTTGATATAGTTATCTTTTTAGTTATGGCGGGACGTTAGTGTCACATGTCAATGTTTCATTTAAGTCCCTGTTTAAATATATTAAACTCTCAGGAATATGTCAATATATTTACCTAGATAGCAGGTAAGTTGTGTTTATAATACCTTTCATAAAGTGCTGTGATAATAACATAACCGTGATACTTTTACATTTTTTTTTTTTTTTTTTTTTTTACATTTATGCATTTGGTAGATGCTTTTATCCAAAGCGACTTACATTGCATTTCAAGCTACACATTTACATTCTTATCAGCTCTTGCTTTGCCTGGGAATCGAACCCATGACCGTGGCGTTGCAAGCACTGACGCTCTAGTGTTTGAGCGACAGGAAAGCCACTTACTTACTGATACTTACTTTACCGGTACTACTTTTTCATAAAGGTATATAATGTGAGCAGTGGAACACGCAGCAAGTTACTAAAACAATATTTGTCAAATATTACACTTGTTTGTTCACAGTTTGAACGTTTTTCTTGTTTCCATTTGTTTAATTTCGAGATCTGAGGTGAATTATCCATTGTTGCTTTTACATCTGCAAAGCTGGAGCACTAACTGATATTCAGAGTCACATTACACGCTTTTAACATTAAATAAAGCACATAAACAGCACCTCAGATTATTTGTGTTTGTTGTTCCAGCGCGACGTGCAGAAAAATAGAAACCGTTTCTAAAATAGAATCGTCGCGTGTCGCCGTCGCGGCCGGCTAGCACCAACACTCTGATTAACATGGAAAAGACGCCTTTAATCAAAGAGAAAAGTTAGGACACGGTGTTAGGATTTAAGACTCAATAGGTTCATCAAAATCAGAATCAATTAAAATAGAGAATCTAAATTTATGTAATTTATTTGCTTAAAGAATGCAATCAGAATGGAGTTTTATTTATCATAGTAACATTGTTTATGTGAGGAATTACACTTTGCACAATGCAAACGGTTGTTTTGTAACTTATATTTATATATATATATTTTAGGTAACACTTTATTTTACAGTGTCCTTGTTACATATGTTACATGTACTTACCATAGTAATAACAGTAAATTATGCATAATTACATGCAACTAACCCTCAACCAAATCCTTTAACCCTATAGGAAGTACATGTAGTTGCTTAATTTTACTCAGTACTTAAAAATATAATTACACAGTAACAGTGACACCTTAAAGTAAAGTGTGACCATATTTTGTATTGCAGGACTCGAGCTGGTCACCTGTGCGGTTGAGAGGGTTGACATGCTTTAATGTGCACATTGACGCATATCGTGACCATCTGTACGCGTGCGATCTGCAGTTTTGCAGTGTGCACTTAATATTTTCAGTAGGACAAGAAGTCAGACAGAAATGAACGTTTGAATTCATGTCCAACAAGTGGCTGTTTGCATTAGATTTATGTGTAGAATTTTGTGTCGTCATCAGCCAGATTGTCCTGAGAGGCGACGTCCAAGTGTTGTGGTCAAGATGTTCTGTTCCTGTTGTGGCTAATACAGTAGATTGGGGCAGTTGTTTTAGTAAATGAGTGCAGGAATGGGAAATCAATCTTTGCTAAATTATTCATGAGTACAGAAACGTTTAATTATCAGCGTTTCCAGTGATAAAGTCCTGTTGGCCCTGTTCTGAAGGGTTTGATCCGCAATCACTTGTTATAATCACTGATTGTTGGTGTTTTGAGGAGGTTTGCATTTGTTAGATGATTAAAAACATGAGATGCTTAATGGATGCCAGTGTTTATAAATACTAAAGCAATGTCCTGTAGAAAACCAATGAAATGTGTATGATTCTGAATCTTAATATTGGTTTATTCTGACGTTCGAGTGAACGAACGGTTCATATTTCGTCTTAACTTGAACTATTTCGTAAACTTGAGCGACGTTCTTAAATGAATTGCACACCGGTTTGTTATTATGGGGACATCGACCGTGTGATTGGTTGCTTTAAATGTCAATCAGACGTCCTCTTGGCCGGCACCGCTTCATAATGACCCGAAAAAATAAAAAAAACTTCTCATAATAACATAAAAGATCGCTAATGTTGTTTTGTGCCATTGCTTTGGCAAAGTATCTGTCAAACGAACTAGCGTCAATAGCACAACGTGGGTTTGTGCCCTAAATTATTCACAGAAGACTGTGATTTAATATAATAAGTTACTTAAATGTTCATATTGTACTTAGTATATAGTCTAGGGATTCACCAATATGAACATTTTTGCCGAGAACCGATAATTCTTTATATTTGAAAAGCCGATAACCGATATATTGGCCGATAAATCTAAATCCAAATTTTTCTATAATTTTTGAGAGTCTGATTACAAAAACATTAAAAAGACATTAAAAGCCGTGTCCCAAACACACAATTATAATGTTCTCGTTATAATTTTATGTAGCCGATATGACAAACTTGCGCTGCACATGTTGCACTGAACTGTATTTTCCTTTTTGAAGTGATTTTCAATCATATTTCAAGCAATTCATAATCATCATGTTGAATAATCCATTATTTATCGGCTTTAATATATTGGACAAATTTTCTTATCAGGCCGATAACGATAACATTAAAACTGAACATATATCAGCCGATACCGATATATCGTGCATCTCTAATATAGTCTTTTTGTGCTGTATGTTACTTTATGAAATATTCATTTTATTTTTTATTTTACAGTGCATTTGTTTTTATTACATCTAGGCTATTACTGTCATAGAACTAATAATAACATTTGGCTTCCTAAAACACCAGTGTGAGTGTGTGACTGTATAACACACTACATTTTATTTAAAATATTCCGTTGCATATTGACTAAATATCTTCTGTTAATTAATTCTGTCCCTATTCTTTAAGGCAATAAAGCACTTGGACACACACAACAAACTCATACAGCTTCAGAAGTGGGAAGTAGGAAATATCTGATGATAGCGCAGCATAAATCATAATACAGCCATAATCGTGATCGGTTACATCTCTGATTAATTATGCAGCTCTACTCTCAGTTATAAATGCGAGTGAAGTACGGTCGATTCGGTTTAAATTCTGTTCTGTAGATCTATTCCCCAAAAAACATGTAGATTCTGTCTGGGATGTTCTGGAAAATTAATTATTGTTAATATTGCAGTGTCGTAAGGCTCATACCCGTTGAAACGCCTCTGCTGCACGTACATATCAACATTTAATAACATTAAAATCAAAAGTTGTAACTGTATTATTTAACAGGTCTGTTCTAACATGAACTAACAGTTGTATTTAGTTTTAACTAACTTCAATAAAGCATACTAATAACTTCTGTAAGCAAATGTAGCTCTTGTGTTGATGCATTAACTAACGAGACATTGTAAGTGTTACCTATTATTCTTTATATTTCTTTTGCACTTTAATCTGTTTGAAACATTTGTTTATAACCTCACTTAAGGACGTATTTACTAGTAAGATTATGCCTGAAAAGGTTTTTATCATATGTTAATTTAAAAAAATCTTGTATTTAATATGACCTGCTGTTTTTATTTATTTATTTATTTATTTTTATTGTATTTATATGATATTTGTGTGTTTGTAATTTCATTTTTGCCATGAAAATAGCCTTAGATGCTGACATGGCACTAAATAAAACAATCTGGATCTGTTTACTTCATACATTTTTGTGTATTGCTTGTATTTAAATGTTCAGTTCTTTTAGTTACAAGGAAAAGTTATTAACCCTGTTATAGTATGACAACACTTTTTTGCAACTTATTTAAATATCGTGATAAAAGCTTCAGCAATTATTATCGCAGCATGAAAATTTGATACGGTCACATGAGAGATGAATTACACCATGCATTTGTGCTCTTACAGTTATAAATGCACAGATATATTTATGTTATTAGATAGTCATTATTTTTCTATGCATTGACTCTATAATATGCCGTTTAAAAACCAGGTTCCCCTCAGCCGAGTGGAGAGAACAAGCCCAGATCTTGAGTTGTGTGTCTAAAGTTGTGTGTTTATGGACTGTAATGCGGTTCGAAACTCGTTTGGCGCAGTCCTCCCACGTATGAGATGGCGGGTGTTCGGTCATATTTAGCTGGAAGGGCTTCTGTAATACTGATAAGGAGTCGTATCACAATGCGTTGTGGACCTGAACATGGATCCGGCCTCCGTGATTGTATTATGGTGTGTGTGTGTTTGGTCCATCTTGTGTTCGTTTTGCAGCAGCACACAGTCAGTATGCTGTGTGTTTTTTTTCTTGCGAGATTTGAAGAGCTATTTATAGACTAGCATGAGCATGTGCTTCCCTCCCTTTCTCTCGTTCACTCGCTCATCTTTTCCTCCCAGATCCACGATGCTATTATATCTCCTTCCTCATCGCACACCTTTCTTCCTCTAATTCCCGCTTTTTCTTTTCATCTGTTGTTGTTTTGTCCTCATGTTCTGTTTCCTCAGCTCTCTCCCTCTGTGTTGTTCCTCGCTGCTTTCGCACGACCGTTCCTCCCTCCTTCCCTGTGGATTTCTGCTTGTGAATTATTAATGGTTGCTGGATGGCAGTGACTGGGAGCAACGCTGAGATTCAGAGCTCTTACAGAGGATAATCATCAGTTTTCTGCCATGAGACGGGACAGGGAATGAGACATGACCGTAGACAGAGACGGGGACACCACCATGTTGTGTGTGTGTGTGCATAACTACACACTTTTAAAAACTAGTCGGTTTTAAGTAGTGATGCACCAAAACAAATAAAAGCCCAAGTTTATGTTTTCCACAGTGTAGTTTCACTTTAAATTAGGGCTGTCAATGTTAACGCATGCAATAATTTCAAAATCCTTAAAGTCCCCCTGTAGTCAATAACTTTTTCCTTTTAAAACTCACCAAAATTACATATTTAAATGTTTTTTAATAAAAAAATTCGTACTGCTTTAAAATATCTTGAATGTAACTCGACACCCTTGCCTCATTAAGTATGTGCGGTTTTATGAATATGCAAATGAGCCCCGCCTCCACTCACTCACTCAGCTTAGAGATCCACTGGTTGATGATCACACGTTGATCTGATTGGTTACAAGGTCGTTTGTGACGTCCGAAACAACGCACGGTTTTTCGTCAATGATTTCGGCACTTCATAACCCCGGAAATAATAGCATTTTTAGTTTTTAAAATGAATATTCCTCGTGTATTTCCAAGCTGTTGTTTTGTTTGTTGGAGCACAAAAGGTGAAGTTTAGAAGACCTTCTTGCAGATCTTTTCCGTACAGCAACAGTTTTTAGTCTGTCAAGCTCCAAAACAAGGCAAAGAAACGCAGTAAAACACCATAAAAGTGTCTGTATTTCAGACTTTCACAGATCTGTAAACTTTTGAGCTGAAAGTGCTGTGCAAAAATTCTTCAAAAAAATGTATATTTCAATTCAAATCACATTTATTTGTATAGTGCTTTTCACAATACACATCGTTTCAAAGCAGCTTTACAGAAAAGTCCACATTACAATTTAGAGTCAAACTGTCTAAGTTATGCGTTTCAGAAATGTACGTATACAAATCAAAGTTAGCTAAAAATGTATTGAAAATTCAATCATTTATGCCCAAAAATGCATTTAAACAATGTAACAATTAAGGGCAGAAACAATGAGCTCATTGAAGTAATGAACTTGTTTGTCAACAAATGATGATGACAGAAAACTGTAGCATAAACTCTTCAGGATGAGGCGAGAGTAGGACGGGTTGTTTCCATCAGTAACGTCAGTCCTGTTTCTGGAGATGGACAGTAAACGCAACACAGACAGACAGCACAAACATGCACGCACATCTCCAGTTTCTATTGATCTGCGATAAGGCGTTGCGCTGACCGGTGTTCTGTGACAGCACACCTACTCCTTCCCAGCTGGCTTTGCTTCGATGCAGATTTCACATCAGTGACCCACTCAACACATTGATTGACTGATTGATATGACAGCGATGCTTTTATAAACATTAATAGTGCAGGCCATCATGTTCTGTTCATTCTTTGTTCCATCCAGAAGACGACACCACTTTTTTTTTTAGTATGAAACAGTTATTGCACCCACAACATACACTTTCTCTCATACAAATTACATTTTGGCAGATACCGATAATAACCGATAATTCTTTATATTTGAAAGCCGATAACCGATATATTGGCCGATAAATCTAAATCCAAATTTGTATATAATTTCTGAGAGCCTGATTACAAAAACAAAAGTCTCACCATTAAATCCACGTCCCAAAGACACAATTATAATGTTCTCATGATCATTTTATGTAACATTTATGACAGACTTGCGCTGCATATGTTGCACTTTCCTATATTTTCCTTTTTTGAAGTGATTCTAACCATATTTCAAGCAATTTAAAACCATCATGTTGAACAGTGCGGATCTGAAGTGTCTCAGCTGGAGGAAATAATACATTATTTATCGGCTTTAATAAATCTACCTAATTTTCTTATCAGGTCGATAGCAATAACATTAAAATTGAACATATATCGGCCGAAACCGATCACATATCATGCATCCTTTATACAAATATATTATTTTTAACCTATAATGTGGAAGAAACCTGTACGTTTGTCAAATACACATGTTCATCTGTCTAGCATAAGTGTTGAGTTTCTCATCAGTGCATTTGCGCTGTTTGAGAGTGAATGAGTGAAGGAGACAGGAGGGAGGATGAGTAAATGAGCGCATGCTCACTCAGAGACAGAGACAGAGAGAGAGAGAGAGAGAGAGAGATCGGCTGTGCTTCATTCAGAAAAAGCACGGGGGCGTCAGAAACGAAGCGAGAGAACTAAGCGGAGAGGTGGAGAACTGTGTTCTCTGTAAGAGAAACTGAAATGCGCTCGGCGCTGCACCTAATGATGCAAGGAGATCAGCGATAAATCAGCCGATATAGTAAGCGGTGTGTGTGTGTGTGTGTGGTGCATATGCGCAGGCATGCATGCATGTGAAAAGTCTGAGTAAAGGGCTGCTTATGAGTGCATTCGGGCGATTTTAAAATCACACTGAAACGTTCTGCTTATGACTAAACCATCAGGTGCATTATGGGAAATGTAGTCCATAAGCTGAGACTGGTGAAAATGGGTCAGAGAGTTTAGAAGAAATGTGCTGAAGTTTCTTGTAAGCCTGTTTAAAAAAAAAATGCATCAACGTGTGAAGCTGAGCGGTTAGTCTGCTTTCAGAAAAGCCGCAGATTTCTGACACTCTTGCCGTGGGTTTTGACATCATTTACTGACGTCAGGTCAGTGCAGCCGTTAGAGGGGAATGAGCCGTTCTTGAACGCAAGTGAATGTTAATTGTTTCGCTTGAATGATGCTAGAAAGCATTTCTTGCATGCCGAATCGTTCTTGTGAATGTTTGCATTTTAATGCAATACTTCACGTATATCTGTAGAAGTGCATGTAGATAAGGGACAGGCTTCAGTGTGGGTCAGTCGGTCGTGGGTGTGTGTGTGTGTGTGTGTGTGTGTGTGTGTTGAAAGCGATCCCTGTCTGCCCACTTGCGTAGAGGTCGATAAAGAGAGTGTATTTGCTGAGGTAATGAGGAATTCCCTTTCACTGTGTCCTTGCGTCCTCGTCACCCATGCCGGGGGTGAATCTCTGCAGGAGAGAGAGACGTCATTCATGTCACACCGATGAGAGATGAGAGATGTGTGTTAGAGCGAGGACATCAGGAGGCGGCGCAGGGAAGATTCACAAGAACTTTGTTCATAAAGAAACTGAGATTTAAAGGGGTAGTTCACCCAGAAATAAAAATTCTGTCATTCACTCACCCTCCAAAGCCGTAAGACGTTCGTTCATCTTTAAAACACAAATGAAGATATTTAAAATTAAATCTGAGAGATTTTTGTTCCTCTAGTAACGGCTACACAACTGACACTTTGACGCTTTGAAAACTTCATAAAGAGATCGTATAACTAATCCATTATGAATCGAGGGGTTTAGTCAATTTTCTGAAGAGACTCGTTCGCTTTATATGATAAACAGTTTTATTTAGGCTTTTATTCACAAATAAACATTCATCAACGTACACATCAGATAAGGTAAAGCTCAAGCATGCTTGTTTGACGTGCAAGAACCAATGAGGTTCATCTCGTGTTACGCAGCACGTTTGAGCTTCTCAAGAACCAATGAGGTTCATTCTCACGTTACGGATCATGTTTGAGCTTCAGCAAGAACCAATGAGGTTCATCTCGTGTTACGCATCACGTTTGAGCTTCTCAAGAACCAGTGAGATCCATTCTCGTGTTACGCATCACGTTTGAGCTTCAGCAAGAACCAATGAGGATCATTCTCGTGTTACGCATCACGTTTGAGCTTCAGCAAGAACCAATGAGGATCATTCTTGTGTTACGCATCACGTTTAAGCTTCAGCAAGAACCAATGAGGATCATTCTCGTGTTACGCATCACGTTTGAGCTTCTCAAGAACCAATGAGGTTCATTCTCGTGTTACGCATCACGTTTGAGCTTTTCAAGAGCCAATGAGGTTCATTCTCGTGTTACGCATCACGTTTGAGCTTTTCAAGAGCCAATGAGGTTCATTCTCATGTTACGCATCACGTTTGAGCTTCAGCAAGAACCAATAAGGATCATTCTCGTGTTACGCGGCACGTTTGAGCTTCTCAAGAACCAATGAGGTTCATTCTCGTGTTACGCATCACGTTTGAGCTTTTCAAGAGCCAATGAGGTTCATTCTCGTGTTACGCATCACGTTTGAGCTTTTCAAGAGCCAATGAGGTTCATTCTCGTGTTACGCATCACGTCTGAGCTTCTCTAGAGCCAATGAGGTTCATTCTCGTGTTACGCATCACGTTTGAGCTTTTCAAGAGCCAATGAGGTTCATTCTCGTGTTACGCATCACGTTTGAGCTTTTCAAGAGCCAATGAGGTTCATTCTCGTGTTACGCATCACGTTTGAGCTTTTCAAGAGCCAATGAGGTTCATTCTCGTGTTACGCAGCACGTTTGAGCTTCTGCAAGAACCAATGAGGTTCATTCTCACGTTACGGATCACGTTTGAGCTTCTCAAGAACCAATGAGGTTCATTCTCGTGTTACGCATCACGTTTGAGCTTTTCAAGAACCAATGAGGTTCATTCTCGTGTTACGCATCACGTTTGAGCTTTTCAAGAGCCAATGAGGTTCATTCTCGTGTTACACATCACGTTTGAGCTTCTGCAAGAACCAATGAGGTTCATTCTCGTGTTACGCATCACGTTTGAGCTTTTCAAGAGCCAATGAGGTTCATTCTCGTGTTACACATCACGTTTGAGCTTCTGCAAGAACCAATGAGGTTCATTCTCGTGTTACGCATCACGTTTGAGCTTTTCAAGAGCCAATGAGGTTCATTCTCGTGTTACGCATCACGTTTGAGCTTTTCAAGAGCCAATGAGGTTCATTCTCGTGTTACGCATCACGTTTGAGCTTTTCAAGAGCCAATGAGGTTCATTCTCGTGTTACGCATCACGTTTGAGCTTTTCAAGAGCCAATGAGGTTCATTCTCGTGTTACGCATCACGTTTGAGCTTTTCAAGAGCCAATGAGGTTCATTCTCGTGTTACGCATCACGTTTGAGCTTTTGCAAGAACCAATGAGGTTCATTCTCGTGTTACGCATCACGTTTGAGCTTCTGCAAGAGCCAATGAGGTTCATTCTCGTGTTACGCATCACGTTTGAGCTTCTGCAAGAACCAATGAGGTTCATTCTCGTGTTACGCATCACGTTTGAGCTTCTGCAAGAGCCAATGAGGTTCATTCTCGTGTTACGCATCACGTTTGAGCTTCTGCAAGAACCAATGAGGTTCATTCTCGTGTTACGCATCACGTTTGAGCTTCTCAAGAACCAATGAGGTTCATTCTCACGTTACGGATCACGTTTGAGCTTTTCAAGAGCCAATGAGGTTCATTCTCGTGTTACGCATCATGTTTGAGCTTTTCAAGAGCCAATGAGGTTCATTCTCGTGTTACGCATCATGTTTGAGCTTTTCAAGAGCCAATGAGGTTCATTCTCGTGTTACGCATCACGTTTGAGCTTTTCAAGAGCCAATGAGGTTCATTCTCGTGTTACGCAGCACGTTTGATCTTCTGCAAGAACCAATGAGGTTCATTCTCACGTTACGGATCACGTTTGAGCTTTTCAAGAGCCAATGAGGTTCATTCTCGTGATACGCATTACGTTTGAGCTTTTCAAGAGCCAATAAGGTTCATTCTCGTTTTACGCATCACGTTTGAGCTTCTGCAAGAACCAATGAGGTTCATTCTCACGTTACGCATCACAGATGAATGTATCACAATGAGACCAGTAATATGCATAAAAAAATACGGTCAGTTTTATTTCATGCTGAATTTAATTATGCAAGCTTGTTTTGGCCAATATTTACGACGTTGCTTGATTTGAAGTTGGCAGCAAAATCATTGTGAGTTTTATTGTGAATATTCGTTATATCACAAAAACAAGCATGTTCCCCTGGAGAGCCCGAACCCTCGGTGTGCTTCTCCACCTGAGCCTCACGCAAACGCACGCAGGTTATTTTTGAACACCGTGTGCCAGAACAGAGTGTCAGTGAGGGAGAGAAGCAAAGAGCGAGAAAATCCTCAGCAGAGATGGGAATAAAGCGAGAGAAATGGAGAGTGCACAGTGCTGCTCTACTGAATAAAGTATCTGTGTCTATAAATAACACGCAGCGCTCAGAGACTGTTATTTAGCCACATTTTCCCTCCTCATCCTGTAACGGTGATTTGATCATTCGCCTTTTCAGTTTTCAGCATGCACGGTTTCTATTATTAAGGAACAGAGCGTTTGTTAATTGACACCTACTCAACTGTTTGTTTCTGAAACCTGTAGCATTAAGTAGGGCTGCACGATTAATCGATATAAACCCGAAATCGTGATATGGCTTAGTGCGATTATCAAGTGGCAATCGCTGCATTTTAATTAAATGAATATATGCGTAGCGTGTTTCAGAGTGAAGCGCTGCGCTGTTTATTTACACAAGTGCAGCTCATGATCCAGTGTCTCAGAGCAACTCGGTTCACAGTAAATGCTGCTTGTTTGGGTCGATTTAACATGCATTTCAAAAAACACAACATGCACTAACCTTCGTACATACGCTATGTTTCAATGTTATAGCTAAAGAAACACACATTCGACCTGTATTATTTTAATGTTTAAATTATTTTCTGTAGAGTTCATTCTGTAGAACTTCTCATTTTAATATATTTATATATTTATTTCATTTAGCACATTTCAGTTCAGGACTGATTTACTTGGAGTGTTGTTTGTTTTTAATCCCAGTATCCATTAAAAAATATCGGTTGAATAATCGGTTATCGGCATGTACGATCAAACCTAAATATCGGTATCGTTAAAATCCACTATCGGTCGACCTCTAATTATTATTATTTTATGATATTTAATTTTTGGCATTATTACTTTTATTAATATTATGTATGTATGTGTATATATATATATATATACACACACATTTTTTAAATTAGTACTATTACTATTATTATTATCATCATCATTTATTTTATTTTTTTGGGAGGCAAATTGTGTAATCCGGACATTTTTTTTCCCTTCAAAATCACTTTTTTTTTTTTTTTTTAGAAAAATCACAATTCGATCACAAGCACCACTCACAATTTCCTCAAACAATTTACAAATGTAGATCAGTAATAGACCTGTAGGACAGTTGCCTGAACAGATCAAGAGAAACAAATACAAATAGATGTTAAAAAAATTTGTATGTAGTAAATTGCACACGGGTCTAAAGAAAGGCCTGTATAATTAAAATGACTAGTCAATTTAGTCTTCCATCATGACCAATCCACACAATCCCCCATTTATTGATGACATTTTTCCCCAAGTTAACCATGTTTTCTTTTCTCTGAACTCATTTTAATGCATGCAAATTAAAATCCTGGACACTCTTCTCCACCATAATCCATGCAGAAAATGTGTTAAAACTGCATGGCTCTGTCCCGGCCCTCATGAATATTAATGAGATGAGTTCGTTTTGAATGACGCGTAGAACAGCTGACGGATTGTGAAGAGCTGAGTTGCTCGACATATTGCTCGTGACTCAAGCAGCTTCTGACAACGACCTGCAAGATGGCGAGCGCTGAGTCAACATGTTCTCCGAAAATAAATATTTAGCCTTTTGTTGTCTTGTTATCGAGCTGTGACAGAAATTACCCTGCTCTTATTTAGCTCAATACACTGAATATCATTCTGGCCTAGAGACCAATTGTGTCTCATTTGCAACATGCCGCGCAATCCGGTCCGTCTATATTCATCTCGGCTGTCGTAATCGAACCGCTGAATGCAACTTTACTTTCAGACTCTGGTTGCTCGCAGCTCTATACGTGCGTTGGTCTAGAAGACGAGAAGCCGAATGAGGACCATTAACCCTTAAAAACCTGATGCTAAAATAGGTGTTTTTCACACATTTCTATTTTTTTGACTGTCAAATTCTAAAGCAATGTGCTATCTTCATGTACAAGGTGTCTTCTTTTTCAGAAAAATATTAGCTTTCAACAAATTACAGTTATTGACCATTATTGTGTGTGGTGAGTTTGTAAATAGAATTTAAATAGACAAAAATAAAAAAAATTAGAATAAATTTACTGATTATTATTTAGAAAAAAACTGAAAAATCACAAATGAAAGAAACTAACACTTTAAAGTTGAAAAATTAACTATAATATTATATTATATAATTAAAAATGAACTAAATATTAAACAAAATATGAGATTACTTTTAAATAAATTGAGTATTAAATAAAATAAAAGAATATTTATTTTACAGTAAATTTGCAATGTTAAAATTAAGAAAACTAAAATTGCAATGTTAATGATGTGGGGAAAACGGCTTAAATTGCCACAGTGCTGCGCTTGATAAATCAAAGCCTTTGCCATTTAATTATCGTAATAAGCCAATAATATTGCAATTTCATTTTTATTCCGATTAATCATGCAGACCTGTTCTGAAATGCTAAGTTTAAATAATCATATATATATATATATATCATGTGGTCCTTTTTCCCATTCATTCATTCATTCATTCATTGGCTGTTTGTATATAAGTTTATTAATAAGAAACATAAGTAAACATAAATATTTGCTTCATTCCTGAATTTTCGCAATGCATGTTGATGTATGCATGTTTCAGGCCTATTTTATCACTGCATTAAGTGCATGTTTTGGCGTTTTTACACTGAGATGATGATTCATGTTTCTTCCTGATGACTTCACCAGTAAAATGAACTGATATGAGATTAATAAGTTCGTAAGCGTCACCGACCACCGGCATTGATGAGCTTTAGTTTGAGGGTCTGTTTATCTGTGCTGTCTGTGTACTTGATAGCTGGTGTCTCCTTTGCATACTAACGACCAACCGTGGGAAAAAGCCGTATAATTGTGTGTAATTTCTGTGTGTGTGTGTGTGTGTTTGTGGAGGAGAGACTGAGGCAGAGGAAAGGAAAAATCAATACCAACCCATGGAGAGCAGCTAACGGTGTAATTGGCTTCAGAGTCATCAGGTTCACTGCCTTCCCCTCATGTACAGTCCTAATGTGAGATCAGCGGATTGTGTATTAATAAAATATACAGTACCAGCAGTCGAACATCTTCATGCGATACTAAAACTGATGCTTGCCTTAAACAGGGATGTTCTCACTTTAAAGTCAATACGACGTTGTTTTGAGTTCTTAAAGGGATAGTTCACCCAAAATGTAAACTCAGTAATTACTCTCCCTCATGTTGTTCAACCCAGTAAGTCTTTCCTTCATCTTCGGAACACAAATTAAGATATTTCTGATTAAATCTGAGAGCTGTCTCACTCCTCCATAGTAGAGATGCACCGATTACTATTTTCTAGGCCGATCCCGATTCCGATTTTTCCTTGAGTTTGACCTGCCGATACCGATTTTAGCCGATTCCGATTTTATTTTTTCAAACCACTTTACAGCACACACAAATATGTATTTTCTATCTTCTCCTTAATAGAACATTTTGCATAGAACATTTTTTGAACAGATAATACAGATAATAACACCTTGTGGTGTGAAACGGCCGTAATTCACGAGGTTTCCTACATGTGCGTTCCGTGTGCACGTGTGATGCTGATGTTGCGCGATGTTAATCATGCGGCGCCCGAGTGCATTTGACCGGCATAAAGTCGGATTATGTCAGACTGACCGGCCGGTCGCCAATCACGCGAAAATCGGCCGATTCCGGTCACCAGCCGTTCAATCGGTGCATCTCTACTCCATAGGCTTCTGTGTTATTGAAACTTGCCGGCCCAGAAAGTTAGTAAAGACATCGTTAAAATAGTCCGAGTGACTACAGCGGCTCAACCTTAAGTTTATCAAGCGACGAGAATACTTTTTGTGCGCAAAAAACAAACAAAAATAACGACTTTATTCCACTATTCATTTCCTTCTCTCTGGGCCTCGAGTGAGTTCACGAGACTTGGTGACATGCTCGCTACATGTACAGGCTACATGTACCTCCGGAAGAACTTTTTTTTTTAAATAAACCCTTAAACCATGACTTCTGGCCAGTTTTGTGGATACAAATTGACATTTTGAGACATACAATTACGACATACCATCAACAGATTCAAGGTGATTATTGCAGCACGCACCTTGAACTGGTCACAAACAGAAACCTTCATTTTATAATTTTAGACAGGATTTTTCATGTTTTTGTTTTGTGTTCATTTTCAGCTATAAGGTAGATATTGATAGGGGAAAAATGAAATGGCACAACCCAGAAAAAGATTATTTAGAATTTATTGAAAATTTTAGGCCACACCCAATCTGTGAGCACTTAATTTTTTTAATTTTTAATTTTAACATTTTTAAAATCAAAAGTTTTAAGTTAACATTATTTAATGCACAATGAATGAAGTAAACAAACATGAACAATCAAGTGTTTTATTTGACTTGACTGTGCCTTTATTTAATCCAAAACTGTGTTCGTATTTCATTTTAAAAGACTTTTTAAAAGAGTTATCCAGCCAAGAATAAGCCTAGAACTGCTTTTCTGGCGGACTAATAACAGCACTCGGGTGTCGGTCCGAGACTGTGCTCATGTACTCCTGCTCGTAAAACTACCCGGATACAACCGCACCCGAGTGCACTTTAGGGGCCGTTCACATATCGCGTTTTTTTGCGCGCAAATGCGTTATTTCAATTGTAGGCGCGCGTGGCGAGATGAAAACATCGTAACATCTCATCTCAACACGCCATGTGACAAAAACCAACCGATCAGCTTCGGCCTCTCCGTAACAACATCGACAGCTCGGCCGAACAGCTGATCATAGCTGTACAGGGCGGCTTTTTATTTCTCATCTCCATAAATATATCTATTAGTAAAGCTAATGCAAGGGCTAGAAATCAATTAATTCTTTGCTGCTACTTCCTCGTCCTCATGGAGAGCGCCGCTTTCTCCTTTCTAAAAGCGCTTGCTCTCTCCCGTGGCGTCTGTCGTTGCTATGCAACCATGAATAGAGGCGGCCTGGAGAAACGAGCGTGCTTCCCGCGCGCCTACAATTGAAATAACGAATTTGCACGCGCAGAAAAACGCGCTATGTGAACGGCCCCTTATGGCAACGTGACATTAGCCTAATCGAAAATATTTCCATATGTGGCTCTTTCCTCCTTTCTTGTCAACAGTGGATTCAGAGCCACCGCATTAGCAGCGCCGGCGCACGCCACGGCTCAAGTGTTTTTAGGTGTGTAAGTGGATGTCGTGATATTACTGATCATGTGAAGATTTTGCAGCGGCGCTGAAAATCCATTGGCGGCGCTGCGCCGCTGCTAAATACATTGTAGGGGAAACACTGGTAGTATTTTAGTCCTGAATAAATTAAATACATAGGCTATTAATCCTGATTCCTTTAACTTAAAGCTGTGTTTTCTTGTTTAGACAACAAAATTAATGACAGACACATATGGCTTCCGTCACTTTAAGAGCTAGCGCAGTCTTTAAGAGCTATGTCCCGAGTCCTAAACGCGAGTGTGTATTATCGCCGCAGCGCTTGATGCTTGCCTTGCACAACACAACACATTTTGAGAGGAGGGATAGAAGACGCGGCATTTTTCCGCATTATAAATGGGAGACCTGCGGGAATGATTAGAATTATGCGCAATACCCGCAATCCTGCGCCGAAATTCGAGCCCTGATATCTTATTTTGACTTTCAAATAGATTCAGGTTGGAATTGTTTCATTGGACTGATTTTAACAGGAATGAACACTGTCGAGGTTTTAGTAGTCACATTAAAATCATGATAATCTCGCAATGGTTTTGCTCGCGATATAAAAATTAAACGGTTCTTAAATATCAAGAAAATTCAAATTTTAAAACGTCAGGAAAATAATGGTGATAAATGGAGATGATTGTATCAGCACAAACCCTAGTGACCAACAGTGACTCTCGGTAAGCCCCTCCCCTCGAACACGGGTGAGCCAATGGGAGTTGAGTATCTAGTTGCACGGGTGCCGGAAATCGGACAACTTTAAGTTTTAGCACCAAAAGCCCAATTCGGGCGGGACTAGTTTATCATGGAGAGGTGGAGTAAAGTAATGTGCATCTCTGTGATCATTAGGGACAACGTCAGTAAAGATTACGGCGACTTTTACCTTCAGTAAAAAGGTCCGTAAAAATCACCTCAGGTAATGCTAATCCCGTGCGAATAAACCCGCTAATGCAATAATCCTGATGCCTTTTTCTGTGGCTTTCTTTACAACAATTGAAGGTTTTGCTGCTCTCCCTCATTCTCTCTCAGCTGAAGCAACGGGAGCACGGATGAAAATAGACGTGTTTTTCCACACCTTTGAGGTCCGAGAGTCGAAACTGTGTGAGAGAGGATGGGAAACAGCGGTACCTGAGCAGATGGAGTGGCACAGCGTGAAGCGGGCAGTGCCAGGGATACACACGTCACAGAGGGCACCGCGACGTGCACAATCAGCCATTTCAGATGAAATTGATGTAAAATTCAGATGTAAATATGCGTTACATATATGGCGCATTTTTAATATTGAGGGACGGGTGATGGTGCAACTACTGATGTTCTTAATATTGAAGAAGTCTTTATAGTCCCCCTGTAGTCAATAATTGTATCCCTTAAAAGTCTTAATATATGCAACACACGTATCAATAATTAAACAACGTATATATTAATAATTAAACCAATTTTTTATTTAAAGTCCCCCTGTAGTCAATTTTATCCTTTAAAACTAATCTTTGATCACCAAAATAACGTTTTTTCCACTGAAAAAAAATCACAATGCCTTAAACTATCTTGAATGTAACTCGACACCCTCGCCTCATTTAGTATGCGCGGTTCTATGCATATGCAAATGAGCCCTGCCTCCACTCACTCACTCAGCTCAGAGATCCACTGGTTGACGATCACACGTTGATCTGATTGGTTACAAGGTCGTTTGTGACGTCAGAAACACCAGCGATTTCAAACCGTGTGTTTGAGACTGTCTTTGGCTCACTGCAGTTTTAAGCAGGAAATACTCAGCAATGCTGTCGACTTATGAACTTACACACGGTGTGTCTTAAAGCGTATTAAACACCACATAGACACATAAACAACATTAAACGCTGGATTTACACCACAGGGGGACTTTAAGGATGAAATCCCAAGCATAAATCTGAACACAATCGATCTGTAAATGCACTGATTAGTGGCACTCGGTGTTAATTGGCTCAGATTTGACTGGCCAGCAGAAGTCTTGATTGTTACAGAAATAGCAAACGTTATTGGCTGTTAGCTGTTATTTCGCCTACTACCTGTGTCAGCCTGAATGGAACAGAAAGGCGTGATTGGCGTTTCTCTCGGCATGTTCTCAGAGCGACTGAAGACATGATGAATGGAGAGACTGTGTGTGTGTGTGTGTGTGTGTGAGAGAGAGAGAGAGAGAGAGAGAGAGAACAGGGGCGTGACGGGGTGAAGTGTTTGTTCTACCCTCCAAACACACACTCGGGTAATTGGGGTTATTCACAGACGAGTGTGTGTGTGTGTGTGTGTGTAATTGGGGTACGGGGCAGATGTGCACCACATGGGGGGGAGGGAGATCTATTCTCTCTTGGTGACAGAGCCTGTTGCCATGGAGCTCCTCGTCCTATTGGTCGAGGCCCCGTCCAATCGGGCGTCAGTTTCATCATTGAGAATTTTCTCTCGGTCTCAAACGGAGGGAAGTGGAGATTGCATAAGGGTTGTAATGGGAGCCAAAACAGCCCCAGATTTCAACCTGACACACTTATTTTTAGAGCCTAAAAGATGGAGATTGGCTGAACGATATCTCTCCCACACAGCGTGAGTGATGCATTATGGTCTAGCAGAGCACTGTTTGTGTTGTTCATGTTCTTCTTGATCTGGGTCAGGGTTATTATTGATGAAGTTCCCCTGTGGTGAAAATCAAGCTTTTAATGTTGTTTTAGAGTGGAGGCGGGCCTAATTTGCATATTCATAGAACTAAATGAGGCAAGGATGTAGTTACATTTTTATTTAGTTTAAGTTAAGCAAAAGGAGGATGTTAGGTTAACTACAACTAAAGCTTGACAAAAACTATATAGACATTTTTTTTTAAAACCTAATAAACGCTTATTTACTCTAGGCATGTGCGCGAGTACTCGGACATGACAGCAAGAAAATGATGATCGCTGTGACTAAAAAAAAATATATTTAGTTTTTTATTGGTTATTGAGGCATTTTGGGCTGTTCCTGAGGTCTGATTGGTTGGCGTTAGGACAGCATACCTTCCAGACTGGCGAATTAAAGTGAAACTATGGATTTGAAAGCGCACAGTGATGCCTGGAATCACTTTGATCATGAAAATACAGTTAAGTGCAAGATATGCAGGCATTGAATCATTCATTCAAGAGATTCGTTCAAAAACACTGATCCATCCAGCAATGAAACAAGAGAAGTCTTTATGAGTGAGTCATTGAATCATGCATTCAAGAGATTCGTTCAAAAACGCTGATTCATCCAGTAATGAAACAAGTGAAGTCTTTATGAGTGAGTCATTGAATCATTCATTCAAGAGATTCGTTCAAAAACGCTGATGCATCCAGCAATGAAACAAGATAAGTCTTTATGAGTGAGTCATTGAATCATTCATTCAAGAGATTTGTTAAAAAAACACTGATCCATCCAGTAATTAAACAAGTGAAGTCTTTATGAGCGAGTCATTGAATCATTCATTCAAGAGATTCGTTAAAAAATGCTGATTCATTCAGTAATGAAACAAGATAAGTCTTTATGAGTGAGTCATTGAATCATTCATTCAAGAGATTCGTTCATAAACGCTGATGCATCCAGCAATGAAACAAGATAAGTCTTTATGATTGAATCATTGAATCATTCATTCAAGAGATTTGTTAAAAAAACGCTGATTCATCCAGTAATTAAACAAGTGAAGTCTTTATGAGCGAGTCATTGAATCATTCATTCACTCTCTCTCTCTCTCTTTATAGATTGTATTGCTCGTTCGCCCTCTCTCTCTCTATAGATTGTATTGCTTGTTCGCCCTCTCTCTCTCTATAGCAGGGGTCTCCAACCTTTTTTCAATTGAGAGCTACTTTTTAAAAATGAAAGTGGCCGAGAGCTACTCATGTAATACAATACTTAAATCTCTTAAATAATGTCTCATAACTCTCATATTAACAGCTATCCAAACTGTTTTAGACCTAAAAGAGTTTTTGTAGGCCTATATATGTCACCCTTAAATGTCAGAGAAAAGAACAGAATCAGAGATTATTTTTTTTATAGAAAATTGTACTTTGCATATTATACTGTAAACACATAATTATAGTTGATTTTATAGTGGATCATAACTAGAGATGAAATGGCATGAAAATTTCATTTCATGATTATAGTGACCAAAATGATCACGGTTATCACAGAATCCTGTTCAAAAAGTACTAATACTACTAAATAAAATCAATTCACCAAGTTTTATGTCGAAAACCAGCAAATAACAAAAAAATTGTATCAATATGCACTTTTTGTTTGCATAAATATTAAAATAATAACATTAAAAATGATGGCCAGATTTTAAAGGAGTGTCTTGCAACATGTTATCTACTAACATGTAAAAGTTCAAATAAAGTTTTGACAAAAAAGGTTTTATAAAAAGATAAACCTCACATATTTTAGCCTTTAAATCAGTTTTATACAAAGAATGAGTCAAAAAAGATAAATTACTGACATTTACAATGCACATTAGCTTATCTTTTATTATTAATAGTAAAATTCGGTCCGATTTTCCCGTGGCGTCTGTCGTTGCACTGCGCTCTCCACAACGACAAAGAAGTTTTAGTAGCTAATGGATTTCCACGACGGAAAAACGCTTGCTGTAAGATTTATTTACGGAGAAGAGGAAAACACCCGTAGTGTTTGGGTGCACCCCCATCCTTCATGTTGACTGAGCTTTCAATGTTGTTACGGAAAGGGTGAAGCTGATTGGTTGGTTCTTGTCACATGACCTGCGGTGTGCTTGCGGCATTCTGAAAAGTTGAGATTTTCTCATCTCGCTGCGCCTGGAAAAAATGAGCGTGTCGCTTCAATTATGAGCGCGCTTGCCCACGCGCCTACATTTGAAATAACGAACAGTTAATGTGAACGGACCCTTGGCGAGCTACCTCCAATCAGGCCACGAGCTACTGGGAGCTCGCGAGCGACGTGTTGGAGACCCCTGCTCTATAGGTTGTATTGCTTGTTCACCCTCTCTCTCTCTCTCTCTCTCTCTCTCTCTCTCTCTCTCTCTCTCTCTCTCTCTCTCTCTCTCTCTCTCTATAGATTGTATTGCTCGTTCGCCCTCTCTCTATAGATTGTATTGCTCGTTCGCCCTCTCTCTCTCTCTATAGGTTGTGTTGCTCGTTCGCCCTCTCTCTCTCTATAGATTGTATTGCTCGTTCGCCCTCTCTATATCTATAGGTTGTGTTGCTCGTTCGCCCTCTCTCTCTATAGATTGTATTGCTCGTTTGCCCTCTCTCCCTCTAGATTGTATTGCTCGTTCGCCCTCTCTCTCTCTATAGGTTGTATTGCTCGTTCGCCCTCTCTCTCTCTCTCTCTATAGATTGTATTGCTCGTTCGCCCTCTCTCTCTATAGGTTGTGTTGCTCGTTCGCCCTCTCTCTCTCTATAGATTGTATTGCTCGTTCGCCCTCTCTCTCTCTATAGATTGTATTGCTCGTTCGCCCTCTCTCTCTCTATAGGTTGTGTTGCTCGTTCGCCCTCTCTCTCGTCGTCAGGTCATGTGACGTCATCCTCCCCCCCTCAGCCCACTCACTCCGGTGGGACCGACTCTGACTCATCTCTCTTCTCTTCTGCTGTTCTTTCAGTTCATCCCTCCTTCTTTCCTCTCGTTATTCGTTTCCTCGCTGCGTCGTCCTTCTGTCTGCGCCGTCGTTCTCGATCTGTTGAAACAGGGAATCCTTCTGTGACGCATTTCCCCTGCAGTTCAGCGCCACACATACACACACACACACACACACACACACACCAGCCCACACAGGCTGTGTTATAAAACCACAGCGCACCATCATTCACTCTTATTCTCTCTCATTCTTCTCTCATTTTCTCACAATCGTTCGGTTTTGTGTGAATGAACACAAAATGTACAATTATAAATTCAGCGGATGCTTTTATCCAAAGCGACTCGCAAAAGAGGAACAAAAGCAGTTCGTCGAAGAGCCGATAATATTCTTAATGTAAGGTTATTAGAAAACTAGTGTACATGTTGTGCATTAAGGAACAAGCCTGGTTATTTTGCAGCTGTTTTTGTCGTTAGCTTGATTTTTAAATGGTGGTTTTCATATTTTTGCCCTTTTCCTCCATCATTAGTGTTTAACTTCAGACATTTAAACCCAATAACACTAAATATTAAGAACAAAATCATGATGTGTCTTCATATCTTTTCTTAGGTGCTGTTTCTCTAAGATACTAAATCATTCATTCATTTTTTAATATATTTTTTACTTTATTTTTAAATATTTTATTATTTAGCGGTTTAATTTTATTAGATTTTATTTGATCATTTATATAATTAATTAATCATGTTTTGTTTGTTTATAATAAAAAATTATGCAAGAGACATTTTTAGAATTGCTCCCCCACCAGCAGAATGTTAATTTTGGAATATAATTTTGTGAATGAAAATTATGATTATTTTTCCTAGGGATTTCCCGATCAGGTTTTTTTGCCCTCGAGTCCGAGTCATTTGATTTTGAGTATCTACCGATACCGAGTCCCGATCCGATACTTATATAATACATAAAAAAAGAATAAAGAAGAGAGAAAAAAACAGATTTTTTATTAAATTAACCTTATTTTAACATTCAACAACTCTGTTAACAAACAGAGCACTTCTGTGAGGTAGCTTGTACAATCAAGTAATAAATAACATAAAATCTTCACTTTTGGACTTTAGTGCAACAGTAAATATAGAAAAAGTCTAATATAAAAACAAATAGCACCTCAACTTAAAATACCCGGCAGGCATGTAAACAAAAAATAAAATGTTTTAAAAGTGTATAAAAAAATTATGAGAATATATATATATATATATATATATATATATATATATATATACAGGGGCGGTTTCTTCATTAGGGCGATTGGGCGACGCACCACCAAAGTGTGAAAGTGATTTTTTTCAATCACATTCACAATCTCATTCAACAACAGAGTTACGCTAGCCGTCACTATAGTCCAATCAGCGTCATGTCACGTTCTGTGGAGTACCGCCTCTTTTTGGGCGATTTCACTCTGGCTGAGAATCGCCCCGAGTGTTCCCATAGACTTCCATTCAAAGATGTTTTTTTTCGAGCTGGAGGCACTGCAATGCATTCTCTATGGGTTCCGGGAGGGCTCGCACTAACGTGCTTACGTCATCATACGTATCCTTAACTTGTGCAGCGATTGGTGGGAACAAACATACACTATTAAATATCTTTAAGATTAAGTGACAAATAATATTTAAAAACAATTTGAATTTGAATAACAAGAAAAAATGAAACACTACAATAATATCTTTATCAAATGTGATTAAAAAAAATAAAAATAAAAAAGAATGAGAGCGAGAGCTTGAGAAACTGTTGGGATAGGGATCTCGCGACTCGCGCGTTGAGGCCAGCTGAACTTGAACAACGTCATGGCAAACGCAGTCATAATGCAGTCATTTATCGTGTCATTAAAATAAATGCCAGTCAGCCCGTCGTAGTAATCAGCATACATTGAGCAGGAGCAAGTAGCAACAGGAACAACAAGATCTAGGCGGGCCTTGGGAGAAGAAGACAAGCAGAGGCTGTCTAAAGAGGTATTGCTGAACATTTTAATACTCGAGTGTTGAAAAATCTCACTTTGTTTTTACAATCAGTTGAGGAAAGGATGGTAGCAGTCTTTTTTACTCCTAGCATTTTACTTTGAAATTTGTACATTTCCATTCGAACACCAACACAATCTTGTATGTCCAAAACTGTTACTTTTCAGGAAACGAAAGAAAACCTTTTTTTTCCCCAAAATAATTTCCAAGCTCTTTTAATGCTTTCCATTGGTAAAATATTTGTAAAACACATTGACAGATGTAAAGGGTGACCAATAGCATTATTTTTGAAAAAATAGGGAGATAATACAATATGGATTCTGCTGTCGGGATGGAAACCTTGTATCTCTATATTTATATTATAATAAATAAATTATTTTATAACTAAAATAAATGTATTTATTTTGTCAGGTCTGCGACACAATCTTAAAGTAGTGAAGTTGCCTTTACATGCTTAAGCTGTTAATTTATCCATTGCATGGGTGGACCTTATCCTTATCAATCATCCAAACATTTGCCCCCCCTGAGAGATTTTGCAGGAGCCGCCACTGTATATATACACACACACACACATACATTAAGGGTGTAACGGTTCACAAAATTTGCGGTTTGATACGATACAGCAAAAAGAATGCCAGAGAAATTTCCTATTTATTGAAAGAAAAACTATTTTTAAATAAGTTTGAGTTTTTCTACATCTTGAAACTTTCAGGTTTATAAATGGGGTAATCTTTGAAGGATGAACAAATAATGTTTTGGTAATCACATTAAAAATAACATTTAAATATATATTTATATAATATTTGAGTTTTGAAGTGCAACATTAAATCCATGTTCATTCACGGCACAATGTTTCTACTGGTTTCCAGTCAGCGCTGTTTGATCTGTGGCGAATTCAAATGTTTTCTTCACTGGATCTCTCAGCACAGTGTCGCTTGATCTCGCGCTGCACAGATGTTGCTGGTCCGAACTGATAAACGGTCCGTTAAGCACAATATAATGAGTAGCGCAGTTTCGTTCCGCTTTCATTACGTTTGCCATTTGATGTTGCGCAACGTTGTGGTGGTCGCGCCAGCGCGGATTTTGTCTGCAGGAAAAATGGTCCTAGGAATCGTTCGGTTTGTATGCGTACCGGACCGGAATAATTACGAATACATGTACCGTTACACCCCTAATTTACATATATCCGAGTCCTGATCGGGAGGAAACGTCCGATTCCGGTCGAGTCTGGTGATCGGGCCCGATATCCGATCGCGTGATCGGATCGGGACATCCCTAGTTTTTACTACATTTAACAATGCAAACGGTAAAGCATGTCCAATGTTTGAATTTTTTCATTCATATTTATGTTTTGTAATTAGATATGCCTTTTTATATTACTTCTCAGAACAAAGATGTTGTTGTTGTTATTATTTATATATATTTTACTCTATATGCTGGTTGCATCGCCTCTGATATTAGCTTGTACTGCGGTGAGGTAACTTGACACAATGGTGTGGTGTGTGTCTTAACTGGGCCACTCTGTGTGTGTGTGTGTGTGTACAGCTGCCCAGGTGTGTTGTATAATGTGTGTGTGTACAGCTGCCCAGGTGTGTTGTATAATGTGTGTGTGTACAGCTGCCCAGGTGTGTTGTATAATGTGTGTGTGTACAGCTGCCCAGGTGTGTTGTATAATGTGTGTGTGTACAGCTGCCCAGGTGTGTTGTATAATGTGTGTGTGTGTGTGTGTACAGCTGCCCAGGTGTTTTGTATAATGTGTGTGTGTATGTGTGTGTACAGCTGTCCAGGTGTGTTGTATAATGTGTGTGTGTGTGTGTGTACAGCTGCCCAGGTGTGGTGTGTGTGTGTGTATAGATGCCCAGGTGTGTGTACATCAGTGTTTGCTTCTCATATTCATGTTTAATATCTCACTCTTGCTCTCGAACACAAGCGGCAGCAGCTGATGTTGGCGTCTCCTTGGCAACAGAAGGGGTGTGTGTGTGTGTGTGTGTGTGTGTGTGTGTGTGTGTGTGTGAGAGAGAGGGAGAGAGATGACGACGGCTCATTCATGAACGCTCTTCTCCCTCATTCATTCTCCTTCATCTTCTTCTTGAGTTGATTCTTGAGGACGGCCTCATCGCTGCAGTGTGTGTGTGTGTGTGTGTGTGTGTGTGTGTGTGATTGGTCGGCGGTGTCGTGCTGCTGGTGACGTGTTTTCTGCAGTCGGGAACCCCAGCTCTCTGCAGTGTGACGTCAGCGCTGGAGTTTCCTTCGCTCTTTCAGCGGCTCAGTCTCTGCTGCGGCCTTACAAGTGTGTGTGTGTGTGTGCTGTGTTGTGGAACTTGCCCCCCGCTGTAACACACACACACACACACACACATACACACACACTCTCTCTCTCTCTCTCTCTCTCAAAATTGCTTTATTGGCATGACTGTATATATTACAATATTGCCAAAGCTTGGAATACATAGAATTGTAAAGACATCAAAATACTCAAATATTATTACATAAATTAAATTTAAATGTACAAATTAAATTAATTGTACAAGTGAACAGTGTAACAGATTAGAATATCTGTGAACATTTGATACCACAGTGTTTTAACATACATAAACACACACACACATTACTGAGGGTCACACTGTGGTGGACTTTAGGGAAACACACTGAGGTCTCTCTCTCTCTCTCTCTCTCTCTCTCTCTCTCTCTCTCTCTCTCTCTCTCTCTCTCTCTCTCTCTCTCTCTCACACACACACATTACTGAGGGTCACTGTGGTGGACTTTAGGGAAACACACTGAGGTCTCTCTCTCTCTCTCTCTCTTCCTCTCACACTCTCTCTCTCTCTCTCTCTCTCTCTCTCTCTCTCTCTCTCTCTCTCTCTCACACACACTCTCTCTCACACCCTCTCTCTCTCTCTCTCTCTCTCACACACACACACACACACACACACACACTTCTGTGTTTATAGTGTAAGAATAGCGAGTGATCACCTCATCTGAGTCTGCAGTGTGTGTTGTGTTCAATATTTATGAAAACGCTTGTACATACGGTCACAATTTCTGTGCACTACATTCCCCATGTCTGTAATATCTGCACTTATGCCATTCTGTGTTTCTACATACATTTGTTATATGATGTTATATGTTATATAACATTTATAACATAACATGTTGTATTTTTTACGTAATGTTCTGTTATGTTACATATTATTGTTAAATGTTGAATTTCAATGTCAACATAACAACATATAACAACACTACACACAATATATGTAATGTTACATGTTGTTATGTTATGTAGCGTCATAGTTTTGTTAACATAACAAAATACAACATAATATATAACATTTTTAACTGAACAACATATGTTGATTTTTTTACGTCATGTTTTGTTATCTTACATGTCATTATGTTTAGAGGTCGACAGATAGTGGATTTTACCGATACCGATATCTACGTTTGACCGTACATGCCGATAACCGATAATTCAACCAATATTTTTTTAATGGATACTGGATTAAAAACAAACATAACACTCACAATAAAACAGTGCTGAACTGAAATGTGCTCAATTAAATAAACATATAAATATGAATATATTAAAACTCTATACAGAAAATAATTTAAACACTAAAATATTACAGGTTTCGTTAGCTATAACCTAGAAACATACATACATTTCATAGGTAACACTTTGCAAGTCCCATTTGTAAACAAGGATGTATTAGCTAGCTTTCATGAACTATATGCATTATGCAATATACGTTTTTACTGTATGTATTAATATGAGCAATACAATTGTACCTTTATCATTCATGTTAGTTCATAGTACATTAACTAAGGTAATAACAGATCAAATTAGAATTAAAACTCCATTTTAAATGCATTAGTAAATGTTGAAATTAACAAACTAACAATGAATAATACTTCTACAACTTGTATTAACCTTAGTTAATGCTAAAAAGGGAATCTTATTGTAAAGTGTTACCATTTCATATAATTACAAAGAGTCGTGCTTAAAGATGGCCATTAAAATGTAATAAAGACCTGTATTACGTATATGTAATATAGTCTCTCACTTTATTTGCTTCTATTTTAGAACACTTGATGATAATCTAATCAAAATAACAAGATGTATTGTAGTGATTAAAAAGATCTTAAATCGAACGCGTTTCTGATTAGTTTACGTTTCTGTCGGCTGCATGAACATATCAATGTTGAGAAAGTAATCACGTCACTAGTTTTAAATATGCAATTTCGTCAGCTAATGAATGCATAAAAGTGACCAGCCGGATATAAAATAATGCAAATAGATAGTAACAATTGCGCCATAAAACATTTGGGTCAGGTCTGCGTGTGTTTTTGTCACAATTGTTTAAACCGCTTGAGGTATAATGTTACAGTCCTCACAGCCTCGACGGCAAACTACTGTTCTTTCTCTGCTGATGCAGCATCTAGTCAACAAATGAATTACTTTATAATGATATGGCAATATGTAGGTGTATTCACTCTTAAACGCATTGCATCTCGCTTTAATCTGTTCAAGTTGTTTGTTTCGTCTCGTCTAACCGGTGTGTTTCCCTCCAGCAGGGAGAGCTGTGATGGTTGTGTGTGTGTGTGTGAGCGTCGTTCAGGATGCAAGGAAACCTAGAAGACACTCTTTCACCATGACGTCCCCCCCGCGCTCTTCTCAGCCATAGAAACACACACACACCGGAGAACACACACCACCACACTACAGCACCTGGTGTGTCAGGTAAAATACTGATGACTTGATCACATGATACTTGTAAAAAGTAAAATTTTACTACCATTAAAGGATCAGTTCACTTCAGAATTAATATTTCCTGATCATTTACTCACACACACACACACACACACGTCATCCAAGATGTTCACGTCTTTCTTTCTTCAGTTGAAAGGAAATGAAGGTTTTTGAGGAACACACTCCAGGGTTTCTCCATATAGTGTCTTCAATGGGGTCCAACGGGTCGAAGGTCCAGATGTGAGTTTCAGTGCAGCTTCAAAGTCTCGACACGATCCAGCCGAGGAATAAGAGTCTGATCTAGACAAACCAGCGGACATTTATAACACAATACACATTTATATACTTTTAGCCACAGATGCTGGTCTTGCACGAGCTGTGATGCGACACACGTTACGTGATCAGGGTGAAAGGTCAAGCGTGACGTAGGCGGAAGAACCGACCCAGTGTTTACAGAGCGAACCTGCAACGACTGAGTCAAACGCCAATTACAAAAAAATTAAATAAAATGTAAAGCAACGATGTCGGACGATTTTGAAGTTGGAGGAGAAAATTTTTGTTTTTTGCCCTACTTTACATTTCTGAACCGGAACACGCTTGACCTTTCACGCGTTACTTACGTAATGTGTGTCGCATCACAGCTCGTGCAAGACCAGCATCTGTGGATAAAAGTATATAAATGTGTATTGTGTTATAAATGTCCGCTGGTTTGTCTAGATCAGACTCTTATTCCTCGGCTGGATCGTGTCGAGACTTTGAAGCTGCACTGAAACTCACATCTGGACCTTCGACCCGTTGGACCCCATTGAAGTCACTATATGGAGAAACCCTGGAGTGTGTTCCTCAAAAACCTTCATTTCCTTTCCACTGAAGAAAGAAAGACGTGAACATCTTGGATGAGGAGGAGAGGAAATGATCAGGAAATAAATTTTGTGTTGCATCTCCTCCCTCTGGTGTTTCTCAGCCGCTGCTGGTTAGCGCTTCAAGGGAAGATGTCAGTGGTTTTCCCTTCCGACGGGATGGAGAACTCCGACACGATGCTCACCGACGCTCCCGAAGGCATCCGTGGGAAAGCCATCCCATCCGCTCCCTCTAAAGACACCAACGCAGACACAACAGATCCTGACGACAGCCTCTCCCAGGATGCTCAGGTAACCTCGGCTGATTTCAGGAGCGTTACGAAGGAGACTTGAAACTAGGGCTGGCAAAAAAATCCATTTTTAAATTAATCGTTGTTTTTTTTTTTTTTTTTATATAAATGTGGTTGATTCTCAAAGGCCACTAATCGATTTTTTCCCCCATAACTCTATTTATCTATCACCCAAAAGCCAGTATTAGTTTTCCTGCAGTGTTCATAGGCTTGAGCCTCCATGTTACAGCTAATTATGTGTTTTATCTTAAATATACATTTTTTCGTTTAATCGTTTTTTAAAATGTGGTCTATTCTTAAAGACCACAAATCGATTTTTCCCCCATAACTCTATTTATCTATCACCCAAAAGCCAGTTTTAGTTTTCCTGCACTGTTCATAGGCTTGCATGTTACAGCTAATGCTGTGAGATTAATGTGTGTTTTATCTTAAACATAAGATAACCGGATCCTGTTTGATTAATGCGTGCGACTGTTCTGACTTGTCCAATTTTCAGCATAAATTTTTCATCTTGCATCAAAATCCATCAAAGTCTATTCACTGTATTCATTTGAAATAAAGAGTTGGGTTCTGTTTTAATGTGCCCAAGTGTACCTAAAATAAAAAGAGTTTAATATACAGGTTTGTGCCTCACAATTTCTTTTTATTAATTAATCACTTGTAAAATTATGTTCACTGTTTTTACAAATATAGGATTTGTATTAAATCTATATTCATTGAGTCGAATCGGGAATCAAAATCGGATTTAGAATTGAAATAAAATCGAATTGAGAGCTTGTGAATCGAAATCGAATCAAATTGGAACATCTGAATCGATAACTTGAAACTTTCTTTGTCTTCCAAGATGATGTTGGTCTCAGGCAAAAAATATGAAATATTATTCCAATGTAAATCCGCTGTTTTCTATGTGAATATACAGTAAAGTGTAATTTATTCCTGTGATCAAAGCATCATTACCATCATTCCATTTTCAGCATCATTACTCCAGTCTTCAGTGTCACATGATCCTTCAGAAATCACTCTAATATGAGGATCTGATGATCAAGAAACATTTATGATTATTATCAGTGTTGGAAACAGTTTCATATTTTTGTGAAAACTGTGATACATTTTATTTTTCAGGTTTATTTAATGAATAGAAAGTTTAAAAGAACAGCATTTATTTGAAATTGAATCTTTTGAAACATTATAATTTTTCTTTACTGTCACTTTTGATCAATTTAATGTGTCCTCGCTGAATAAGTGTCCATTTCTTACTCACCACAAACTGGTTTGACATAGTTAGACTGTAGCATTAATAAGCATAAAATTAATCAAAACTTATATTAAAAAAAGCACAATGCATTAAACTCCAGCTAAAACTTTCTGATCTGCCACAGACCAGGTTTTAATTGAACTGAATCAAAAGAAAAAAGGCTAAAAGTTGATTAAATGGTGACCTGTTACCACACCAGAAATATTCATGTAAAATTTAACCTAAAATCTTGATGTTTAATATAATGTTATTTGTCGACTTGCGATCTGTGAAGTATCGGTCATCAAGTTTTGTTTGGTGCTGAAGTTCATCATTAATGAATGATTTTAAATGGTCACTAATAAACATTGTGTTTTGTCACACAGCGGCGCTGTCAGAATCACGGACACACCAGGAAACGAGCCAAGGTAAGAGTGTAGAAATATAAGCCAAAGTAAGAGTGTAGAAATATAAGCCAAAGAAAGAGTGTAGAAATATAAGCCAAGGTAAGAGTGTAGAAATATAAGCCAAGGTAAGAGTGTAGAAATATAAGCCAAGGTAAGAGTGTAGAAATATAAGCCAAAGTGAGAGTGTAGAAATATAAGCCAAAGTGAGAGTGTAGAAATATAAGCCAAAGTGAGAGTGTAGAAATATAAGCCAAGGTAAGAGTGTAGAAATATAAGCCAAGGTAAGAGTGTGTAGAAATATAAGCCAAAGTAAGAGTGTAGAAATATAAGCCACGGTAAGAGTGTATAGAAATATAAGCCAAGGTAAGAGTGTGTAGAAATATAAGCCAAAGTAAGAGTGTAGAAATATAAGCCAAAGTAAGAGTGTGTAGAAATATAAGCCAAAGTAAGAGTGTGTAGAAATATAAGCCAAGGTAAGAGTGTAGAAATATAAGACAAAGTAAGAGTGTGTAGAAATATAAGCCAAAGTAAGAGTGTATAGAAATATAAGCCAAGGTAAGAGTGTAGAAATATAAGCCAAAGTAAGAGTGTGTAGAAATATAAGCCAAAGTAAGAGTGTAGAAATATAAGCCGAGGTAAGAGTGTAGAAATATAAGCCAAAGTAAGAGTGTAGAAATATAAGCCAAAGTAAGAGTGTAGAAATATAAGCCAAAGTAAGAGTGTAGAAACATAAGCCGAGGTAAGAGTGTGTAGAAATATAAGCCAAAGTAAGAGTGTAGAAATATAAGCCAAAGTAAGAGTGTGTAGAAATATAAGCCAAAGTAAGAGTGTAGAAATATAAGCCAAAGTAAGAGTGTAGAAATATAAGCCAAAGTAAGAGTGTGTAGAAATATAAGCCAAAGTAAGAGTGTAGAAATATAAGCCAAAGTAAGAGTGTAGAAATATAAGCCAAGGTAAGAGTGTAGAAATATAAGCCAAGGTAAGAGTGTAGAAATATAAGCCAAGGTAAGAGTGTAGAAATATAAGCCAAAGTAAGAGTGTAGAAATATAAGCCAAAGAGTGTAGAAATATAAGCCAAAGTAAGAGTGTAGAAATATAAGCCAAAGTAAGAGTGTAGAAATATAAGCCAAAGAAAGAGTGTAGAAATATAAGCCAAAGTAAGAGTGTAGAAATATAAGCCAAAGTAAGAGTGTAGAAATATAAGCCAAAGAAAGAGTGTAGAAATATAAGCCAAGGTAAGAGTGTAGAAATATAAGCCAAGGTAAGAGTGTAGAAATATAAGCCAAAGTAAGAGTGTAGAAATATAAGCCAAAGAGTGTAGAAATATAAGCCAAAGTAAGAGTGTAGAAATATAAGCCAAAGTAAGAGTGTAGAAATATAAGCCATAGAAAGAGTGTAGAAATATAAGCCAAAGTAAGTAAGAGTGTAGAAATATAAGCCAAAGAGTGTAGAAATATAAGCCAAAGAAAGAGTGTAGAAATATAAGCCAAAGTAAGAGTGTAGAAATATAAGCCAAAGTAAGAGTGTAGAAATATAAGCCAAAGTAAGAGTGTAGAAATATAAGCCAAGGTAAGAGTGTAGAAATATAAGCCAAAGTAAGAGTGTAGAAATATAAGCCAAAGTAAGAGTGTAGAAATATAAGCCAAAGTAAGAGTGTAGAAATATAAACCAAAGTAAGAGTGTAGAAATATAAGCCAAAGAAAGAGTGTAGAAATATAAGCCAAAGAAAGAGTGTAGAAATATAAGCCAAGGTAAGAGTGTAGAAATATAAGCCAAAGTAAGAGTGTAGAAATATAAGCCAAGGTAAGAGTGTAGAAATATAAGCCAAGGTAAGAGTGTAGAAATATAAGCCAAAGTAAGAGTGTAGAAATATAAGCCAAAGAGTGTAGAAATATAAGCCAAAGTAAGAGTGTAGAAATATAAGCCAAAGTAAAAGTAAGAGTGTAGAAATATAAGCCAAAGTAAGAGTGTAGAAATATAAGCCAAAGTAAGAGTGTAGAAATATAAGCCAAAGAGTGTAGAAATATAAGCCAAAGTAAGAGTGTAGAAATATAAGCCAAAGTAAAAGTAAGAGTGTAGAAATATAAGCCAGAGTGTAGAAATATAAGCCAAGGTAAGAGTGTAGAAATATAAGCCAAAGTAAGAGTGTAGAAATATAAGCCAAAGTAAGAGTGTAGAAATATAAGCCAAAGAAAGAGTGTAGAAATATAAGCCAAAGTAAGAGTGTAGAAATATAAGCCAAAGTAAGAGTGTAGAAATATAAGCCAAAGTAAGAGTGTAGAAATATAAGCCAAGGTAAGAGTGTAGAAATATAAGCCAAGGTAAGAGTGTAGAAATATAAGCCAAAGTAAGAGTGTAGAAATATAAGCCAAAGTAAGAGTGTAGAAATATAAGCCAAAGTAAGAGTGTAGAAATATAAGCCAAAGAAAGAGTAGAAATATAAGCCAAAGTAAAAGTGTAGAAATATAAGCCAAAGTAAGAGTGTAGAAATATAAGCCAAAGAAAGAGTGTAGAAATATAAGCCAAGGTAAGAGTGTGTAGAAATATAAGCCAAAGTAAGAGTGTAGAAATATAAGCCAAAGAGTGTAGAAATATAAGCCAAAGTAAGAGTGTAGAAATATAAGCCAAAGTAAGAGTGTAGAAATATAAGCCAAAGAGTGTAGAAATATAAGCCAAAGTAAGAGTGTAGAAATATAAGCCAAAGAAAGAGTGTAGAAATATAAGCCAAGGTAAGAGTGTAGAAATATAAGCCAAAGTAAGAGTGTAGAAATATAAGCCAAAGAGTGTAGAAATATGAGCAAAAGTAAGAGTGTAGAAATATAAGCCAAAGTAAGAGTGTAGAAATATAAGCCAAGGTAAGAGTGTAGAAATATAAGCCAAAGTAAGAGTGTAGAAATATAAGGCAAAGAGTGTAGAAATATAAGCCAAAGTAAGAGTGTAGAAATATAAGCCAAAGTAAGAGTGTAGAAATATAAGCCAAAGAGTGTAGAAATATAAGCCAAAGTAAGAGTGTAGAAATATAAGCCAAGGTAAGAGTGTAGAAATATAAGCCAAAGTAAGAGTGTAGAAATATAAGCCAAAGAGTGTAGAAATATAAGCCAAAGTAAGAGTGTAGAAATATAAGCCAAAGTAAGAGTGTAGAAATATAAGCCAAAGTAAGAGTGTAGAAATATAAGCCAAGGTAAGAGTGTAGAAATATAAGCCAAGGTAAGAGTGTAGAAATATAAGCCAAAGTAAGAGTGTAGAAATATAGGCCAAAGTAAGAGTGTAGAAATATAAGCCCAAGAAAGAGTGTAGAAATATAAGCCCAAGAAAGAGTGTAGAAATATAAGCCAAAGTAAGAGTGTAGAAATATAAGCCAAAGTAAGAGTGTAGAAATATAAGCCAAGGTAAGAGTGTGTAGAAATATAAGCCAAGGTAAGAGTGTAGAAATATAAGCCAAAGTAAGAGTGTAGAAATATAAGCCAAAGAGTGTAGAAATATAAGCCAAAGTAAGAGTGTAGAAATATAAGCCAAAGAAAGAGTGTAGAAATATAAGCCAAGGTAAGAGTGTAGAAATATAAGCCAAAGTAAGAGTGTAGAAATATAAGCCAAAGTAAGAGTGTAGAAATATAAGCCAAAGTAAGAGTGTAGAAATATAAGCCAAAGTAAGAGTGTAGAAATATAAGCCAAAGAGTGTAGAAATATAAGCCAAAGTAAGAGTGTAGAAATATAAGCCAAAGTAAGAGTGTAGAAATATAAGCCAAGGTAAGAGTGTAGAAATATAAGCCAAAGTAAGAGTGTAGAAATATAAGCCAAAGAGTGTAGAAATATAAGCCAAAGTAAGAGTGTAGAAATATAAGCCAAAGAAAGAGTGTAGAAATATAAGCCAAGGTAAGAGTGTAGAAATATAAGCCAAGGTAAGAGTGTAGAAATATAAGCCAAGCTTAGAGTAGAAATATAATGAACCTCATGACACTGGTGTGATCTGCTGGGTTTAACTTCGGCTTTACTGGCCTTTAACATCTGTTTTTGGATGTAGGTTTAATCACATGTTCCCATTAGTTAACATTAATAAATACATTTACGATTAATAAACGCTGTAACAAATGTCTTTGTTAGTTAAAGTTATTTAATAAAAATACCGCTGTTCAGTGTTAGTCAGCTTCGGACCATTAACTAATTTGAACAAATACAACTTCTCATTTTTAATGTATTAGTAAATGTTGAAATTAACATGAACTAAGATTTATAAACGCTTTAGAAGTATTTTTTTTATTGTTAGTTCATGTTAACTAATGCAGTAACTAAATAAAACCTTATTGTAGGTTTTAAAAGTGTTACCTGTTTTTTTTTTTTTATCAGAACAATCAAGATAAACCGCAATTTAATAGTATCAAAGAAAAAAAAAAAGAAAAAACAGACACACACACATATACATATATATATATATATATATATATATATAGCCTACATATATATGAAATCTAAATTATTTAAGCAAATTATATATATACTTTTATGTAGAACTTTTTGAAGCGTCAACGTGGTAGTTGCGTAGACTGTCAATGGAGGGATAGAAATCTCAGATTCCTTTAAAATTATCTTAATTTGTGTTTGTTTTGTTTGTTTTCACTGCTGAGTTTGTCAGGGAAGCGAAGACGGGATTCTCTTCCGTTCGACCTCTCACTCAGTTCTGTTGCCTTTGCACTAGTTGGCAAATCTGGTGCTTGCCAGATGTTACACACACACACACACACACACAGACACACACACACACACACGCGCGCTCAGTCCATTTAGATAAGATTTATCCGTCCCTTACCAACTAAATTAAACAACATTTCTAAAGCATTAACTTCCATGATGTAACACTAGTGAAACAGAATATCCCGTATAAAACAATGTAGGACTGTATAAAAGTATCTATTAGACTCTGATTGGGTGGTTGAATCATTCATCTCTTTTGGGATGTTCCTTCTTAGATTTTCTGAAATTATATTTAAGAAATTTTGTACATTTTCAAGTGATTTTGGTCGAAAAAAATAGATGCATTGCGCAATTTCAGATTTCTTTCTCATTTTGATTCTTTAATTGACAGGCTTATCAGAGAGCTTCTTACTAGTAATTACATCTCGTTGATACGATCATCCAGGCAGCGAATGATCTCCCCCTCCCCCGTCAGCAGAAAGATGGGGAAGTTATTATGTTTTAATGAAAGGTTATGAATGCTGATGTTTTCTGTAGAATATTGTACAATGATGAATCATTCATAATAAGAACTGGAATGTGAAATTGAAGTAAATAGATTTCATGTTGACTAATTAGTTAATGGACGGCACCAGTGGCAGCACAATCTTCACCTTGTTCATTCCCATAATGCATCTCCCAGGTATGAGATTTGAATTTTTTGCTAATGTCTTTTGCTAATCTTTCTTTGTCCTGTGTCTCTGTCTCAGTCGAATGCAAAGCTCAAGCTGGTGAGGAGTCTTGCAGTGTGTGAAGAATCATCCGGTCCGTTTTCAACCGACGGTCCTCCAGAATCACAGGTGATGTCACACACACACGATCACAGGTCAGGTGACCTCACACGATCACAGGTCAGGTGACCTCACACGATCACAGGTCAGGTGATGTCACACGATCACAGGTCAGGTGATGTCACACGATCACAGGTCAGGTGATGTCACACGATCACAGGTGAGGTGACCTCACACGATCACAGGTTAGGTGATGTCACACGATCACAGGTGAGGTGACCTCACACGATCACAGGTTAGGTGACGTCACACGATCACAGGTGAGGTGACGTCACACGATCACAGGTGAGGTGACGTCACACGATCACAGGTGAGGTGACGTCACACGATCACAGGTGAGGTGACCTCACACGATCACAGGTGAGGTGACGTCACACGATCACAGGTTAGGTGACCTCACACGATCACAGGTCAGGTGACCTCACACGATCACAGGTCAGGTGATGTCACACGATCACAGGTCAGGTGATGTCACACGATCACAGGTCAGGTGATGTCACACGATCACAGGTGAGGTGACCTCACACGATCACAGGTTAGGTGATGTCACACGATCACAGGTGAGGTGACGTCACACGATCACAGGTGAGGTGACGTCACACGATCACAGGTGAGGTGACCTCACACGATCACAGGTGAGGTGACGTCACACGATCACAGGTGAGGTGACCTCACACGATCACAGGTCAGGTGACCTCACACGATCACAGGTCAGGTGATGTCACACGATCACAGGTCAGGTGATGTCACACGATCACAGGTCAGGTGATGTCACACGATCACAGGTGAGGTGACCTCACACGATCACAGGTTAGGTGATGTCACACGATCACAGGTGAGGTGACCTCACACGATCACAGGTTAGGTGACGTCACACGATCACAGGTGAGGTGACGTCACACGATCACAGGTGAGGTGACGTCACACGATCACAGGTGAGGTGACGTCACACGATCACAGGTTAGGTGACGTCACACGATCACAGGTGAGGTGACGTCACACGATCACAGGTTAGGTGATGTCACACGATCACAGGTTAGGTGACGTCACACGATCACAGGTGAGGTGACCTCACACGATCACAGGTGAGGTGACGTCACACGATCACAGGTTAGGTGACGTCACACGATCACAGGTGAGGTGACGTCACACGATCACAGGTGAGGTGACCTCACACGATCACAGGTTAGGTGACGTCACACGATCACAGGTGAGGTGACGTCACACGATCACAGGTGAGGTGACCTCACACGATCACAGGTTAGGTGACGTCACACGATCACAGGTTAGGTGACGTCACACGATCACAGGTGAGGTGACCTCACACGATCACAGGTGAAATAGATTTCATGTTGACTAATTAGTTAATGGACGTCACACGATCACAGGTGAGGTGACGTCACACGATCACAGGTGAGGTGATGTCACACGATCACAGGTGAGGTGACGTCACACGATCACAGGTGAGGTGACGTCACACGATCACAGGTGAGGTGACGTCACACGATCACAGGTTAGGTGACGTCACACGATCACAGGTGAGGTGACGTCACACGATCACAGGTGAGGTGACCTCACACGATCACAGGTGAGGTGACCTCACACGATCACAGGTGAGGTGACGTCACACGATCACAGGTTAGGTGACGTCACACGATAACAGGTGAGGTGATGTCACACGATCACAGGTGAGGTGACGTCACACGATCACAGGTTAGGTGACGTCACACGATCACAGGTGAGGTGACGTCACACGATCACAGGTTAGGTGACGTCACACGATCACAGGTGAGGTGACGTCACACGATCACAGGTGAGGTGATGTCACACGATCACAGGTGAGGTGACGTCACACGATCACAGGTTAGGTGACGTCACACGATCACAGGTGAGGTGACGTCACACGATCACAGGTTAGGTGACGTCACACGATCACAGGTGAGGTGACGTCACACGATCACAGGTTAGGTGACGTCACACGATCACAGGTGAGGTGACGTCACACGATCACAGGTGAGGTGACGTCACACGATCACAGGTGAGGTGACGTCACACGATAACAGGTGAGGTGATGTCACACGATCACAGGTGAGGTGATGTCACAGTCGGTACGGTACCGAATAAATCTGTACAAGATCTCACTAGAATTGATTCTGTGATGTTTTATGAAACAGTTCAAACAGACACCATTAAGATACTGCCATTAAAATGAATATACATCCTATATATACAAGCATGAATATTTAGTGTTCATTAATTTGATTTTTGTTTGTTTAATCCATGCAGGACATCATTCAGCTTCACATCAGCTGTCCATCCGATAAAGAGGAGGAGAAATCCTCAAAAGACGAGTACGAGAATGAGGAGAGGGAAAAGAAGGACAAAACTCCACGCAAGATGCTCTCACGCGGTAATAACACTCACTTCCTGCTGTTGTATTGTTTTCCGAGAACTAGTGACCAACTTCATATGGATATTTTTTTATGTTGAAAGCGGCTGCCGTTGGGGCAATTATAAAACCCTTGTGATGTCACACTATTCAATTTAAAGATATAAATAACTTGCAGAACAATTGCTGCAATAAAATATATATATTTTTTTATAAATATTGATTTAAATATTTATATATATACCTGTGAAACTCGAAAAATTTGAATATCGTGCAACAGTTCTTGCTTCATTGATTGAACCTTCATGTTTTAGTGTTGGCGTTCACATTGATCACGTTTTCCCGTTCTCTTGCAGACTCCAGTCAGGAATACACTGATTCCACAGGGATTGATGTGCACGAGTTCCTGGTGAACACACTGAAGAACAACCCCAGGTACAGCAGGCCTCCGTCGGCTCGGGACACAACAGTGCTATCGGACTCGCCGGCGTCTCGGACACTCATCTTCGTCTCTACTTACACTCGGGTTTTCCTGTCAGCCTCAGGCCACGTCTGCATCAACCCGGACACATTTGAAAACGGCATTTTCGTTTACAAACACTCTCTGTCCACACTAGGGCTGTCACTTTACGTTCGAAAATCGATTGCACAATCGATCGGACCAACCAACACAAGTTTCGAAAATGAAAATAGGGAATCGATTTTAGCGTTTTTTTTTTTTTTTTTTTTAATTTATTTTTTTTTATACCAAAAATGTGTTTTAGGTGAACACATCAATACAGCACACAGAGCATGTAGGATGCTGGAAAATAACAATGTCTTTTCTGTTCACCAAATGCTTTTTAATATTCGCTATTACTTCAATGCAAGTGAACAAGCGCGCCGTTATTTGTTGTGTAGTGACGTGTGTGTTCAAGTGAGCCAGAAATGCGCAGATTCTGCAATACGCTGTGTTTAATATATCATGAGGATCACGAGTTGCGTATTTGCGCTAAATCCGCGCAGATTTGGCTTCCACGAACTTCCCCAGCAAAGTGAGTAAACATAGAAACACGCCAAACCGGCTCGTGATCTGACAGCGTTTCCCGCCAAAGTTCATTTGTACCCGCATTTGGCGGGTCGAGGGAGTTAATCTCAATCCCTGAATGTTGCGCTCCTGTTTGTCATTGTGCACGAAACTTCACGCCAATAAATCATCAGGAATATTGCTGACTTGTGTGCGTCTCAAGCGCCCTCATTACGCTCGTCCTAATGCCTGTTAGGTGTCCGTGGATTTGCCTATATTTGGTGTTGAAAATGGAAACGTCTTTAGACATGGAAAATCGATTTTACAATCGATTCAATGAACACTTATGTCTGTGTTGCCAGCCCTCGTCCACTCTAGCGTTCTCAGGCGTTTCCCGACGTCTCAGTGCGGATGAGAAACTTTTGGGAAACGCCTGAGAACGCTAAATTCCCCTTTACTGCGCATGTGTAAACCCTCACAGAAGCTCAGAGATGATGCAGACGGGAAAATAAATAATAAAGTTATCACAAAATTCAATAATTTTATTTAGCAAAATATCTCAACATTCATATGTGTGGTCTGTTATATGTGTGGTCTGAAACGCGTCTGCTCTCGTTTAGCAAATGCGAGTGAATTCTGTCATCTTTGCAGGACTGTGATATGAAGAGGTTAACATATTTCAGCAACAGTGAAAGTGAATCAGACACAATACCGGTATAAACATGAATATCTATTGCTACAATATGCGTCACATGACTAAACTTACATCATTGTTATTAAATACCTCCGGTTTCCTCAGTCCGCACTACAACACGAAAACAGCGTTTTTAAATTCATCCACTTTGGAGAGCGTTTTCAAAAAGCTTCGTTTTTCATTAATAAAATTGTTGTAAATATGTTTGGATTTTCAGTGTATGAAATGAAATGTGAATTATTAATGCGTTTTTAGGTAATGACTGAGATTATTTGCTAATGTTTGCATGAGTATTATGTGATGAAGTGGTCAGTAGCATCTAGATCAGTATCAATGTTATGACCCGTTAAATGTGTTAATATTGCATATTCAAAAGTTTGTATTTCCATTTGTATACTTCTCCAGCAAAGCACATAGTGAAGTATATACATTTGAATGCAGCGTCGGCCTTCGTTTGATTTGTTTTTTTGTTTTTCTGGATCAGTTTTATGTCTAAAATATTTTTGTTTGCTCTTCTAGAGACAGAATGATGCTGCTTAAGCTGGAACAGGATATACTGGAGTTCATAAATGATGAGAAGTAAGTCTCTCTCTCTCTCTCTCTCTCTCTATATATATATATATGTGTGTGTGTGTGTGTGTGTGTGTGTGTGTGTGTTTGTGCGCGCAATTGTGTGAAATTGGACAATGAAATGTCCACAATGAAATATGTGGACATTTTTATATATAATAGCATTTATTTGATATGGAACCTTTTGTAACATTATAAATGTTATTACTGTCACTTTTTATCAATTTAATGTCCTTGCTCTTTTTTTAAGTACCATACATTTTTGAACGATAGTTTATTATGGTTTTCACAATCAATTTAAGCAGAAAAAAATATTTTCAATATTGGTAATAAGAAATATGTGTGTGTGTGTATATTTATTTATATATATATATATATATATATATATATATATATATATATATATATATATATATATATATATATATGCATACATACACACACACACACGCACACACACACACACACACACACTCACACTCACACACATCCATACGTACATGAACACACACACGCATACACACGCATACACACGCATACACACGCATACACACGCATACACACGCATACACACGCATACACACACTCACACACACTCACACACACACACACACACACACACACATGCATGCATACGTACATGCATAAACTCACACACACACACACACACACACACACACACACACACACGCACGCAAACACACATACACAGTGCATGTTCATGTTTCTCTCCTTCCATAGTAAATGTTGGTGTTTTACACTTTATCTTGTAGTTGATATTTGTCGCCCCCTTTTGCTGGTTTGAGAGCATTGCAGTAATGTGGATGTTTTACTCTAAACACGACTCTGTTGGTGCTGTGCTAAATGTGTTGTATTTTCTTTGTACTAAGGCTGTTTTTGCATCCATATTTTCAGTAATCAGTATAAGAAGTTCCCTCAAATGACCTCATATCATCGCATGCTGCTGCATCGAGTCGCTGCCTATTTTGGTATGGATCACAACGTGGACCAAACGGGCAAAGCGGTCATCATCAACAAGACCAGCAACACTCGCATGTAAGATTCGGTCTGATCCGACGGGAATGATCCTAACCAGGGTTTGAAATTAACTTTTTCACTCACCGGCTAATTTGGCTTCTCAATTTAAGTTACCGGCCACTCAGAACTTCTACTAGCCAAAAAAAAAATAGAAAAGAAAAAAAATTAACCAGATTAACTACATCACAGCTTATATAGCCTATATATATATATATATATAAATAATAATATTAATATTTTTATTAGCCTATAAAATTTGGATTTCATACATTCATTTCTTATTCAAACTAAATCCTGTCACCCAGCATCTCCTCCTTCCTCTTTTATCCTCATCTTCCCCAGCAAAGTGAGTAAATATATTAAATAACACATCAAATTGGCTCGAGATTTGACCGTGTTATCCGCCACAGTTTATTTTTACCCGCGTTTGGTGTGTTGGCGGGTGTTAATTTCAAACCCTGGGTCTGTTT
>CM060596.1:1230281-1235281 GCA_030578255.1 Tiaroga cobitis | reverse complement strand
ATCACCACCACGGACGAGCTGTTCCAAACTCCTGAAAATTTACTTAGTTTTTGGCCTGATTATTGTTCGAAATAACGTCACATTAGATTTTAAAATCCTTATTGCTAATAAATATCTCGGATTATGATAATGATTATGTTCTGGACCGTAAATGTCAGCTCCAGTCCCAGTTCAGATCGTGTTTTACAGATCAGTAATTTTAATCATCTAATATTAATAAGCCATTTTCTTCGTCTGTTGCATCACGGCACGTCTCTGAAGACGTTTCTGTGTGCGGTTTGGGAAAATTGCTCATGAAACGTGATGCAAGTCTCACAGAGAGACGAGGGCTTTCTGAGAGCTGATCATTTAGCAAACATTTATTGATCTCTGGAACTGTTTTTAGTGTCTTTTAGCTGTTAAATACCTAATGATTGATTGATTATTGGTTTTCTCGACAGCTGCTCTTGTGCAGGACTGCAGCGAAGCGCAGATTGAGTGTGTGTGTGCATCAGTTTAACACTGTGATGGATCTGTGTGTGTGTTTATGTGTATCATAGGGCTGCACGGTAAATAAAACTATAAATATATATGAATTGAGAAGGTCTGAGGATGTTTTCAAACATGCATTTAATCTCGCATCACTGCATGAGTATCTCTGCTGGATTGTTGCATTAAAAGATCTGTTCACTTCAGAATTAAAATCTCCTGATCATTTCCTCTCCTCCACGTCATCCAAGATGTTCACGTCTTTCTTTCTTCAGTGGAAAGGAAATGAAGGTTTTTGAGGAACACACTCCAGGGTTCCTCCATATAGTGACTTCAATGGGGTCCAACGGGTCGAAGGTCCAGATGTGAGTTTCAGTGCAGCTTCAAAGTCTCGACACGATCCAGCCGAGGAATAAGAGTCTGATCTAGACAAACCAGCCGACATTTATAACACAATACACATTTATATACTTTTAGCCACAGATGCTGGTCTTGCACGAGCTGTGATGCGACACACATTACGTAAGTAACGCGTGAAAGGTCAAGCGTGATCCGGTTCAGAAATGTAAAGTAGGGCAAAAAACTAAAATTTTCTCCTCCGACATCGTTGCTTTACATTTTATTTAATTTTTTTGTAATTGGCGTTTGACTCAGTCGTTGCAGGTTCGCTCTGTAAACACTGGATCGGTTCTTCCGCCTACGTCACGCTTGACCTTTCACCCTGATCACGTAACGTGTGTCGCATCACAGCTCGTGCAAGACCAGCATCTGTGGCTAAAAGTATATAAATGTGTATTGTGTTATAAATGTCGGCTGGTTTGTCTAGATCAGACTCTTATTCCTCGGCTGGATCGTGTCGAGACTTTGAAGCTGCACTGAAACTCACATCTGGACCTTCGACCCGTTGGACCATTGAAGTCACTATATGGAGAAACCCTGGAGTGTCTTCCTTAAAAAAACCTTAATTTCTTTAAAAAAAAAAAATTCCCTCGTTCCGTCCGCAGGGTAAACCGGGAGAGCTCAAGCCGGGCGTCCAGTGTGTATGTATGTGTGTGTGTGTGTGTCTGATGTATGTTTGTCTTTGTGAGTCTTAATGTTCGAGTATCCGTGCACTTTTATCCCGTTCGTTTCTGATATCTTGCAACTGAGTGTGTGTAGAGCTCTTGTGATGGATCTGCATGTGTGTGTGTGTGTGTGTGTGTGTGTGTGTGTGTGTGTGTGTGTGTTCACAGAGCTGTTTGTCTGACTCTCGTCCCATCCGCAGGGGGAACCGGGAGAGCTCGAGCCGGGCGTCCAGCAGTCGTCAGAGCAGCACCGACAGTGACGTGAAGAGCCTGGACCCCCGGCCCTGGAGCAGCACAGACTCGGACAGCTCGAGCCGCACGCTCAGGCCTCCGGTCACCAAAGCCAGCAGCTTCAGCGGCATCTCCATCCTCACGCGCGGAGACAGTCTGGGCAGCGCCAGGGGCTCACGCTCAGGTGACGCTTCAGTTTATCATTAACACTGTTTACAGGGCGTTCGTCAGTGTAATTCCTGCTGAAGGTGCTTGAGAAGATCAGCAGCTCAACTATCATGTCAAAGCCGTGAGTTAATCATACATGCAAAGGGCAGAAATCAAATAAGAAATTCGGACAGCAAGGGTTCGCAGGGCAGCGCCTCCACGTGTCTCACGTTAATCATTAAAGGGGTCCTATAATGCCCTTTTTTCACAGGATGTAAAATAAGCCTCTGATGTCCCCAGAGTGTGTGGGTGAAGTTTTAGCCCAAAATACCCAAAAGATGTTTTTTTATAGTATGTTAAAATGTTCACCCTTTGTCACAGGGGGAGCAACAACGCGCCGTTTTTGTGTGTGTCCCTTTAAATGCAAATGAGCTGCTGCTCCCGGCACAGAGGGCGGAGCTTGTGTGTGTGTGTGTGTTAGCAGCTCCGATTACCTCACACACGCACTGAGAACATTTTTTTTTTGTATATTTATTTATTTGGATATTTGTCTGTTTTCTCTTTCTCAAATAAGCACTAAAATCTGACATTAAATTTAAAATCTTATTTTCATAGGAATATTTACCATCTTAGCTGTAGTGGAAACACTTTTATGATGATAAAAAAAAAAAAATGATTGTACCATGTTTTATGTGTTTTATGCTGCATTTCAGGGGAGACACATGCCAGTAAATGCATTCGATTTTTAGGGATGAAATTTAGCTTCAAACTATTTGAGTTATGATGGTGTTCTTTCGATTAGTCATGATTTGCATCTTGACCTAGTGCTAGTATATCCTTTTATTATTATTATTATTTTTATTCCAAATGAAAGGATACAGATTTTAACAGTGAGAAGGAGAAAACAAAAACAGGAGGGGGAGGGGAGGGGAGAGGGGAGGGGGGAGGGGGGGGGGGGGGTATACGGACATCATAAGAGATTATAAGAATTAGGCTACACAAATCAATACAACATTACATTTTGTCAATATGAAAAATTAAAGGTTCCTTACAACAGACTCAAGGATATTATATGTTTTAGAAACCTTTGAGTTCAAAGGTTTTGAGAATTTTTTTATATCGAAGGAGAATAATCTAAAAATCAGGATTACATTGAATGGTTCTGGCTTTGTGAAGATGGAACTTGACTTGTATACCCTGTGTCGCTCTCACACACACACATTGACGCTGGTCTGTCCTCAGGTCTTCCCACGGTGCCTCCGGATCTGTGTGCCCCATCACAAACACCCCAGCCGGGTCGAGGTCTCCTGCCGTGTCCCACGAACTGCCCCCCCGCCGGGTCTCAGAGCACTGGCCCACCGAACCCTCCACCGCTGCTGCCCACTCCGTCACACACACACACCATCAGCGCTCACAATCACATGCTGCCTCAGGTGAGGACGCCACATTAACACACTGTTTCAACACTTCAAACACTTAAAGGGATAGTTCACCCCCCAAAAAAATTAGCCCATGATTTACTCGCCCTCAAGTCATCCTAGGTGTATATGACATTCTTCTTTCATTTACTCATTTAGCTGACATTTACATTTACATTTACTCATTTAGCTGACACTTACATTTACTCATTTAGCTGACGCTTTTATCCAAAGCGACTTACAATTGCTATATATGTCAGAGGTCGCACGCCTCTGGAGCAACTAGGGGTTAAGTGTCTTGCTCAGGGACACATTGGTGTCTCGCAGTCGCAGTGGATTCGAACCCGGGTCTCTCACACCAAAGGCATGTGTCTTATCCACTGCGCCATCACCACACCACCCACCACCCACGAAGATGAATTCCCCTCTTTCAGGCGAATTCATATTAAAAAAATGTCCTGGCTCTTCCAAGCTTTATAATGGCATTGAATTGCTGTTTCTGTTTTGAAGTCCATCATAAAAGTGCATCTGTCCATCATAAAAGTGCATCTATCCATCATAAAAGTGCATCTGTCCATTATAAAAGTGCATCTGTCCATCATAAAAGTGCATCCATCCATCATAAAAGTGCATCTATCCATCATAAAAGTGCATCTATCCATAAAAGTGCATCTATCCATCATAAAAGTGCATCTGTCCATCATAAAAGTGCATCTGTCCATCATAAAAGTGCATCTGTCCATCATAAAAGTGCATCTTTCCATTATAAAAGTGCATCTATCCATCATAAAAGTGCCTGTATCCATCATAAAAGTGCATCTGTCCATCATAAAACTGCATCTGTCCATCATAAAAGTGCATCTTTCCATTATAAAAGTGCATCTGTCCATCATAAAAGTGCATCTATCCATCATAAAAGTGCATCTATCCATCATAAAAGTGCATCTGTCCATCATAAAAGTGCATCTATCCATCATAAAAGTGCATCTGTCCATCATAAAACTGCATCTGTCCATCATAAAAGTGCATCTTTCCATTATAAAAGTGCATCTGTCCATCATAAAAGTGCATCTATCCATCATAAAAGTGCATCTATCCATCATAAAAGTGCATCTGTCCATCATAAAAGTGCATCTATCCATCATAAAAGTGCATCTGTCCATTATAAAAGTGCATCTATCCATCATGAAAGTGCATCTATCCATCATAAAAGTGCATCTGTCCATCATAAAACTGCATCTGTCCATCATAAAACTGCATCTGTCCATCATAAAAGTGCATCTGTCCATTATAAAAGTGCATCTATCCATCATAAAAGTGCCTGTATCCATCATAAAAGTGCATCTGTCCATTATAAATGTGCATCTATCCATCATAAAAGTGCCTGTATCCATCATAAAAGTGCATCTGTCCATCATAAAACTGCATCTGTCCATCATAAAAGTGCATCTTTCCATTATAAAAGTGCATCTGTCCATCATAAAAGTGCATCTGTCCATCATAAAAGTGCATCTGTCCATCATAAAAGTGCATCTGTCCATCATAAAAGTGCATCTGTCCATCATAAAAGTGCATCTTTCCATTATAAAAGTGCATCTATCCATCATAAAAGTGCATCTATCCATCATAAAAGTGCATCTGTCCATCATAAAAGTGCATCTGTCCATCATAA
>CM060596.1:1223844-1225181 GCA_030578255.1 Tiaroga cobitis | reverse complement strand
TCAGCCCTCCGGTCAGTGTCACAGCATACATGTCAGAATTATGATGTTTTATGGAATTATGACCATTTGTCTCACATTATTGGCTCTGAATAACGAGTCCCTCACTATGAGTCGTTGAAGTCTGATGTGCTTGTGTTTTGCGTGAGCAGCTCCACTCCAGCCCATGATGACCAATCAGCAGCCAGCGTACCAGAGCATGCTGGGAGTTCAGCAGCCCCAGAGCATGCTGGGAGTTCAGCAGCCCCAGAGCGCGAGTCTGATGAACACACAGCGGACGAGCCTCAATGGGCAGATGCAGAGCATGATTGGTCCAGTACCCCCCCATGCCCTCCTATCAGGTGATTGAGTGTGTGTGTGTGTGTGAGAGTGTGTGTGTGAGAGACTGTGTGTGAGAGTGTGTGTGTGTGAGAGAGTTGTGAGGATGTGAGAGAGTGAGCAAGTGTGAGGGGGTGTGTGAGAGTGCGCGTGTGAGAGAGAGTGTGTGTAAGAGTGTGAGAGAGTGTGTGTGTACGTGCGCGCGTCTGAGACTGACAGCACCACTCGTGTGTGTGTGTGCAGGTTCCTGTAGCGAGTGAAAGTCAGTCTGTGGTGCAGCAACAGTTCCAGCAGTCCGTCATGGTGCCCGTCAGCCAGTCAGTGCAGGGAGCCATGCCACCCTCCGCGCCCATGCCCGTCTACTACAGTGTCCTGACACCCACACAGCAGAACAGCACAAGGTACACACACACACACACACACACACACACACACACACACACACCACCCTCCGCGCCCATGCCCGTCTACTACAGTGTCCTGACACCCACACAGCAGAACAGCACAAGGTACACACACACACACACACACACACACACCGCCCGCCGCGCCCATGCCCGTCTACTACAGTGTCCTGACACCCACACAGCAGAACAGCACAAGGTACACACACACACACACACACACACACACCACCCTCCGCGCCCATGCCCGTCTACTACAGTGTCCTGACACCCACACAGCAGAACAGCACAAGGTACACACACACACACACACACACACACACACCGCACCGCCGCGCCCATGCCCGTCTACTACAGTGTCCTGACACCCACACAGCAGAACAGCACAAGGTACACACACACACACACACACACACACACACACACAGCGCCCGTCCGCGCCCATGCCCGTCTACTACAGTGTCCTGACACCCACACAGCAGAACAGCACAAGGTACACACACACACACACACAGCGCCCGTCGCGCCACGCCCGTCTACTACAGTGTCCTGACACCCACACAGCAGAACAGCACAAGGTACACACACACACACACACACACACACACACCGCCCGCC
>CM060596.1:1203844-1221344 GCA_030578255.1 Tiaroga cobitis | reverse complement strand
GGTAAATTTCTGTATTGGCTGTAAATGGTCATTTCCATCTGGCATCTAAGATTTATATGCCCTCAATTTCTCTTACACTCGGTTTCTATATCAGGTGTAGTTGTCAGGCCACTCGACCGAGGGTACTGTTAATCCTCAGATCGTCCATCATTGATGTGAGCGTGTACACGGGTCTAAAATTAAAATGAACTTTTGCAAATAACAATCACAGTCCTGGACAGTAAGTGGCCTCACACATTAAGATAAATCAGATTTTCTCCAGTCATTGTTAAAAAACAAGCTAACAAGACATGCTAACTAGCATTAGAGAAGCGGCCAGAGGAATCGTTCTGCCTCCACCCACAAAACAACGTCACTATGTTCACTAACTGAAAAGGGGTCCATTACACACTGCATGAAAGCTCATGTCTAGGGACACTTTAAGAGCAGTTTTGTTTTCAGAACTCTGTCTAGTTTATTTTGAGTTCAGAGTGATTGACACGTGTGTGTGTGTGTTGATGTGTTGTAGGGGTCCCGCCTCCCGGTCCCAGTGTTATGGTAATGCAGCTCAGTGTTCCCAACGGGCCACAACCGACCCAGAATCCTCCACTGGTGCAGTGGAACCCATGCAAGTTCTACAGCATCGAGCAGAGACCCAGCAAACCTGAGCAGCAGGTATCACACAAACACACACACACACACACACACACACACATAGCTAGCTACACCTGGGAGGGGAATATGGCAAAAATATCATATCAGGATTTTTTTTTTCAAGAAAATCACGATTCTTTTTTGAATGTTGGTTTCACTATTTTTGCACGTGACTGAGCATCACAGCCCTATTTTAAAAACAATGCCTTACAAGGTCACAAAATATAAAATAAAAAAAGAATTGTAGACATTTAGGCCAAAGTAGCGAAATAAAAAATCTTTACATAAATTATACAGGTGAAACTCGAAAAATGAGAATATGGTGCAAAAGTTCATTTATTTCAGTAATTCAACTTAAAAGGTGAAACTAATATATTATATAGACTCATTACATGCAAAGTGAGATATTTCAAGCCTTTATTTGTTATAATTGTGATGATTATGGATTACAGCTTATGAAAACCTTTTCACAATATTCTAATTTTGACTTTGGGGTTTTCATAAGCTGTAAGCCATAATCATCACAATTATAACAAATAAAGGCTTGAAATATCTCACTTTGCATGTAATGAGTCTATATAATATATTAGTTTCACCTTTTAAGTTGAATTACTGAAATAAATGAACTTTTGCACCATATTCTCATTTTTCGAGTCTCACCTGAACAAGGTTCTCAGAGCAGTGAGTGATTTTCTCTGTTTTTTATTAACATTAAAGGGATAGTTGTAAGTGAAATCAATACACATTACTGCGCGTGTGTGTGTGTGTGTGTGTGTGTGTGTGTGTAGGTCAGCAGCCCGCTGGCGTCTCCCACACAGTCTCCGGCTCCCTCTCCGTCTGGGAGTGTGAACTCTGTGTGTCCGGGTCTCGGCCCGCTGCCTCTCATCTCTCAGTTCCCTCGGCCCGGTGGACCAGCACAAGGTACACACACTCACTGTTAACTCACACACGTCTGCAAGAGCTCAGATCTCACATGTATGGAAGCTTGTTTCCGCTACAGAATAAAACATTGCGACTTTTTATCTCACAATTGCAAGTTTATATCTCACAATTCTGACTTTATAATATGCAACTGCGACTTTATATCATGCAATACTGAGTCAGAATTGCGAGATGTAAACACGCAATTGTGAGGAAAAAGTGTCACAATTCAATTCAAATTTATTTATATAGCGCTTTTTACAATACATATTGTTTCAAAGCTTTACAGAAAGTGCATTTCAGAAATGTACATAGAAAAATACAGAATTGTGAGATAAAAAGTCAAAATTACCTTTTTTATTTTTTATTCTGTGGCGGAAACAAGCTAACTGGCCTTGACAGAGTCATATTTCTGTCCACAAAGCAATATATCAGGGAGACACTGAAGTTTCGGCTACCGAACACTTTCAGCTGAAACGTCTGTTTTTGGTTTCGGCTGCAATGCTTTTGGAGAATCGAAATCAGTGAGTGAAGTAGACGTTTAATTAGCTCTTCTCTGATTGGCTCGTTTTGACTGTGTTCAGCGTGTATTTCGTGACACAACATGGATAAACTACAACACTTAAACATGTGACACTCGCTCTGGATCGACTATTTATTTCTTGATTTTAATCGGTGATAAAAATGGATTCTTAAATCTTTTAGTCTGTGCTGATTTCTGTTGATGCGTCAACAACTTAATAATTGCTTTGTTACTTTTAATATGAAGTCTCAACTTTAAAATTCAGTCATTTTATTACAAAATTCAAGCAATGATGTTTTGCATCTGTTCAAGCGTCTCGTGAAGCGATCATCTCTTCCACTCGACTACTAGATACAGCAGCAAATAAACATCAATGAACATCAGATACAGAACAACTTACTCAAATCAATCGTGTGTGTGACGAGACACAAATTAGCTTATGCTATACTCTCGATGTGCAATACATATTTTCCAGTTTTTGACTAGGATCATGTTTTTTTGTTCTGTCCCTATACAAATAAACTTATAAATAAATGTAATCCATCAATCAGTGTTTCGATCGCTGTCAATAAATCAGCCTGAAGACTCTTCAATGTCACTTAAAGTCACATTTACCTCAAGAAAGCTGTTCAATGTCCATAAACTCATTAGTTAGCTAGAAAGAATAACTCTAGAGAAGAGTATTTTGCTAAACATATGAACTGTATTACTTATTCATTTTTACTTAACCTATTAGATATTCAATATTATTTCATACATATTTACCTTTTCTTATCTCTTTAATATTAGTTATTTTATTGATTAGTATCTAATGTGAAGCACTTTAAGCTGTACTGCTCGACAGGTGTTCTACAAATAAAATTATTATTATCATTAATCTGGGTGGGTTTTATTGCTGGATTTTTTTTGCATTTCACTCTTGGTCTAAATATGATACAAAACAGCAGCTATAACAATTCATCCAAGAGTTTACACACACTCACACTCACTCACACACACACTCACTCACTCTCTCTCTCGCACACACACACACACACACACACACACACACACACACTCACTCAGTCACTCACACACACACACTCACTCACTCTCTCACACACTCACTCACTCACTCTCTCTCGCACACACACACACACACACACAATCACTCAGTCACTCACACACACACACTCACTCACTCTCTCACACACTCACTCACTCACTCTCTCTCGCACACACACACTCACTCTCTCTCTCTCACACACACACACACACACACACACACACACACAATCACTCAGTCACTCACACACACACACTCACTCACTCTCTCACACACTCACTCACTCACTCTCTCTCACACACACACACACACACACACACACACACACACACACACACACACACACTCTCACTCACTCTCACACACATACACACACACAGACACACTCACTCTCACACACACACACACACACACACACACACACACACACACACACACACACACACATCCAATGTTGAGGAAAGTAACTTTGAAAAGTAATGCATTACAATATTAAAATACAATATACTTCCTTAAAAAGCAGCTAATTGCGATACTCGCGTTAATTATACTTGCGTTAATTTTTTAGAAAAGTAATGCGTTCTTTTGCGTTACTTTTTTTTCCAGCTGGGCTTGTTGTTTTTTTATGACGGAAGAATAGGATGCAGGAGAAAAAAAGTTTAACACTTACTTTACCAATAAAAACAAAAAAATAATTTATGCTTATGGTTTAACTGAATCATTGCAAGTACATTGGTCAATAAAGTGAGATTAAATGCATAAAAATTTATGTTTTATTTCACATATTTAGTTATTGGAGGTTTGCATAGTATTCTGATTCTGCATTTCACAGATTTTATTCATTTTGAGAAATATTGAATCTTTTTTGTGCAAATGAGATGAATAAATGCACACTCACGTTTAGTCTACAACTATAATAACTACAATAACAGTAATCATGTTTACCCACAATGCCTCTGATTTGTCTCAACATGGGGTCAGTCAATAAATGGGAAAACAAAGTAACTTGAGTTACTTATTTGAAAAAATGTATTTTATATTTAGTTGTAAATTTGATAAGTAATGTGTTACTGTACTAGTTACTTGGAAAAATAAATCTGATTACGCAACTCAAGTTACTTGTAATGAGTGACACACAACACTGCACACATGTGACATCACGGTGCGCTCCGGACCCGCGGTGACCCGGTTTACAGTCACCATGATCTGGTGTGTGTGTGTGTGTGTGTGTGTGTGTGTCCTACTGCCCCAGTGACCTGATCATGTTGCCTTTGACCGTCAGTGTGTGTGTGTGTGTCAGCAGACGGGCGCTACTCTTTACTGGGGCAGCCGCTTCAGTACAGCCTGTGTCCTCCTCCCATCATGCACAACCACAACCAGTCCTCTTACAGCTCCCATCAGGTACGCGTGTGTGTGTGTGTTTAGCTATACTTGTGAGAACCAAATGTCCCCACATAGAATAGTAAAACTTGAGATTCTCTACTTTGTGAGACTTTTTGCTGGTTCTCACAAGGAAAATTGATTAATAAACATAATAAAAAAAAATGTTTTATTATAATTTGTATTTATTTATTATTAGAGTGTGTGTGTGTGTGTGTGTGTGTGATGGGTAGGTTTAGCGATAGGGTTAGTGTGTGTGTGATGGGTCGGTTTAGGGGTAGGGTTAGTGTGTGTGTGTTAAGTGTGTGTGTGTGTGTTTGATGGGTAAGGGGTAGTGTGTGATGGGTAGGTTTAGGGATAGGGTTAGTGTGTGTGTGTGTGATGGGTAGGGTTAGTGTGTGTGTGTGTGTGTGTGTGATGGGTAGGTTTAGGGATAGGGTTAGTGTGTGTGTGTGTGATGGGTAGGGTTAGTGTGTGTGTGTGTGTGATGGGTAGGTTTAGGTATAGGGTTAGTGTGTGTGTGTGTGTGTGTGTGTGATGGGTAGGTTTAGGGATAGGGTTAGTGTGTGTGTGGATGGGTAGGGTTAGTGTGTGTGTGTGTGTGTGACTGAGTGTGTATCAGTTTCAAAATATACTGACTGTTTTCTTAATGGATGGTGACCATTTTCTATTTAGTCAGTAATTTTAGTAATTTTTAAGTTAAAAAAAGTGTTAATGTTGTGTGTGTGTGTGTTTGGCTAGAATCAGGGAGTGATGAAGCACGGCGCTCGGGGGAAAAGACAAACACTCAAATCTGCCTCTACAGATCTGGGAACTACTGATGTGGGTAAGAGACCAGAACACCAGAGGCTTTCTGCTCATTTAACACTCAAACGCCTCACTATTATGACAAAATAGTCAGGGAAATCTTCTTTTTTTTCAAAGGGAACATCCTTTAGACAAAATATTATAAAAAAAGGTTGCATATGTGTTTTATGTTTTGTATCTTATATATACAGTATATATGATATAATCTGCGAAAAAGGGCAATAAAAAAAATATAAAAACATTAAAACCAGTATTTAGCTATAACACCGCATAATGAGAGAATTATAAGCAGTTTGTTGTTGGCGGGTCATTTTTGAAAAAATCCCAATAAAGTATAAAAATGTTCTGTGTCTGTATTCTTATTGTGTGTGTTTTTTGGACAAAATTGATTAAAATAGTTGTAAAATAAAAAAAGTATCAAATTCAAAAAAAAAAAATTAGTCATACCCTGTTTTAGTCAAGTGCAATAACATAAACTACGCTTTTTTTAGGGGGTAAATTTCCCCTTGTGGATCTCTGTGTCCCTCCAGTGTTGAGTCGAGTCCTGGAGGTCACAGATCTTCCCGAGGGAATCTCCCGACCTGAGGCGGAGAAGCTCTTCAACCAGCTCTCGCTCTGCGGAGCCAAGATCCAGTGGCTGAAGGACCCGGCGTGTCCCAGAATGCCCGGCGGCAGCGACCCGGCTCACCTGTACACCGTGGTGGCCGTGTTCCCGAACACCATGGCGGCCCAGAGCGCCTCGTTCAAGCTCAACAACACCGCCGCGAGTCTGTTCAAACTGCGCGCCACCAAGAAGAACTATGACCTGCGCGTGTTCGAGCGAGCGAGCTCGCAGTGAGGCGGGCGAGAGAGAGATCATCCTGGTGTTCCTTTTTTATTATTTTGTATCATCAACTGAAGAGCACATGTGGCACAGAAGCGTGATGCGTTGTATGTGTATCATATGACACGCGCACACACTCATAGACACAAGCCGGCGACGGATAATAATCCAGATTCTGGTGTCTTTCCAAACCCGTATGACGTTATTTGAAGATCGTCCTACTGAGAAACCATCAGACCGTTGTAAAGTAACGCGTATGTTTGGCATCATATAGTGAACTTTTAGACTTCAGATTAATATATGGAAGATTTTAAAAGATAATCGCGATTTTTTTTTTTATCTCACAATTGCGAGTTTACATCACGCAATTCTGACATTATATGACACAATTCAGATTTTTTTCAGTTTACATCTGGCAATTCAGATTTTTATCTTAGAATTGTGTTATAAAGTCAGAATTGTGAGATATAAAGTAGAACTGCGAGATATAAAGTCAGAATTGCGAGATATAAAGTCAGAATTCTGAGATATAAAGTCAGAATTGCGAGATATAAAGTCAGAATTGCGAGATATAAAGTCAGAATTGCGAGATATAAAGTCAGAATTGCGAGATATAAAGTCAGAATTGCGAGATATAAAGTCAGAATTGCGAGATATAAAGTCAGAATTGCGAGATATAAAGTCAGAATTGCGAGATATAAAGTCAGAATTGCGAGATATAAAGTCAGAATTGCGAGATATAAAGTCAGAATTGCGAGATATAAAGTCAGAATGGTGTTATACATCCAATTCAGAGAAAAAAAGTAAAAATTGAGAGTTTATTTCTTGCAATTGCGACTTTATATCACGCAATTCTAAGATAAAAAGTCATAATTGTGAGATGCAAAGTCCTTTTTTATTTTTTTCCTGTGTCGGAAACGAGCTTCTTATGATGCGTTAATATGTAACGATAAAGCGCAGATGTTCTTCGAGTAAAGTCACACAGGTTTGGATCAACATGAGGATGAGTAAATGATGAAAGGATCATCATTCAGCACTTCTCCGTCTCTCTCTCTCTCTCTCTCTCTCTCTCTCTCTCTCTCTCTCTCTCTCTCTCTCTCTCTCTCTCTCTCTCTCTCTGTTCACTTTGGATTTCTTCCTCTTTCACTTTCTAGCATTTCTTGCTTTCTGTTTTGCCTTAACGCTGTTGTGGACTTCTGTATTGCGCCGTTTATTTTCTCTCTCTCTCTCTCTCTCTATCAGATGAATCTTCTTTTCTCGTTTCAGTATATTTATATAAGTGATGTAAGGATTATAAGAAATAATCTATATATTCAGTGATTCTTTTCCTGTGGATAAGTTTGCGCTCTTCTCCCGGCCCGCTCCTCCTCTTCCTCGTTGTGTTTGCGCTCTCCCGTCGGCCGCTGTGCAGAAAGTGTCGGAGGTGTTTAAGAAGTACACAATGATTGCGAATGTCTACTGTAAATTCCATTTAATCTGTTATTTTTTGTTTGTTTTTAAAAATATAAAAGATAACTCAAAAGAATCGTGTCGTGGTGTTGAATTGTGTGTGTGTGAGTTTGTGAAAGATCCAGACTCTTTACTTTCCTGATTCATATTCTTGGAGCCTCGGTTATAAGACTTCTGGATTTGGTCCCAAAGTTCATTGATTTTCATCCTGCGTCAAAATTGAGGAGCAAATTCGGATTTATGAAGACAGAAACTGGCGTGAAAAAAAAAAGCATACGTGCCACATTATTGAGCTTTATTTTATATATACCAGTTATTAAAAAAAAAATCAATAATCATCGTTTATTAAAATGTAAAGATGCATAGTAAGTTTTTCAATAAGGTCCCATTAGTAATTGCATTGATTAACAATGAGCAGGACATTTGTTACAGTATTTATTAATCTTTGTTAACATTAATAAATAAAAATACTGTTCATTGTTAGTTCAGGTCCATTAAATCATAATAACAGATACAACTTTTGATTTGAATAATGTGTCGGTGTTAAAGTGAGCTATGATTAATAAATGCTGTAGTAGTTGTTTATTGTTAGTTCATGTTAACTAATGAATCCTTATTGTAAAGTGTTAGCTCCGTTTTTCTACTTCAAAATTTCATGTTTAATTCGATGTTACTTGTTGGTAATTATTTTTTAAATTTAGTTCAATTTCTGTGAGAAAACAGAGAGTGTGTGTGTGAGAGGAGAGAGAGAGAGAGAGAGTGTGAGTGAGTGAGAGAGAGAGAGTGTGTTTGTGTGAGAGGAGAGAGAGAGTGTGTGTGTGAGTGAGTGAGAGAAAGAGAGAGAGTGTGTTTGTGTGAGAGGAGAGAGAGAGTGTGTGTGTGTGAGTGAGAGAGAGAGAGAGAGAGTGTGTGTGTGTGTGTGTGTGTGTGTGAGAGGAGAGAGAGAGAGTGTGTGTGTGTGTGAGTGAGTGAGAGAGAGAGAGAGAGAGTGTGTTTGTGTGAGAGGAGAGAGAGAGTGTGTGTGTGTGTGAGTGAGTGAGAGAGAGAGAGAGTGTGTGTGTGTGTGTGTGTGTGTGTGAGAGGAGAGAGAGAGTGTGTGTGTGTGAGTGAGTGAGAGAGAGAGAGAGAGTGTGTTTGTGTGAGAGGAGAGAGAGAGAGTGTGTGTGTGTGAGTGAGTGAGAGAAAGAGAGAGAGTGTGTTTGTGTGAGAGGAGAGAGAGAGTGTGTGTGAGTGAGTGAGAGAGAGAGAGAGAGAGTGTGTGTTTGTGCTCCAAGACTTTGGAATGCCCTCCCCTCTTACATTCGACAGGCAGCCACGGTCAATTCATTAAAAAAATTGTTAAAGACCTATCTCTTTAAGAAAGCTTTTAATCTTTAATGCATTTTAATTCTACATTGCCATAGTTACCCTCCTGACACTCTTTTATAGTGCTTTCTTCTGGCGTTCTTAGCATTTTGCTGATTTGTCTTATTTGTAACATGTATTAGCCTACTGTGAATTTAAATGTATTTTAATGTATTTCCCTTTTGTACAAACATGTAAGATGTCCTTGGGTATTTAGAAAGGCGTCGGCCAAATAAAATGTAGTATTATTATTATTATTATTATTAGAGAGAGAGTGTGTGTGTTTGTGTGTGAGAGAGAGAGAGAGAGAGAGCATGTGTGCCATCAAATTAATAAGTGTAATTATATCCAGTGCTGTAAGAAAAGGCTATAAATCTCCACCTCCAGCATCCTCACACTCACAGCCGACTAGCCCAGACTCTTCTTTATGTGTACAGGTGTGTGTGTGTTCAGGTGTGTGTGTACAGGTGTGTGTGTGTTCAGGTGTGTGTGTACGGATGTGTGTGTGTACAGATGTGTGTGTACAGATGTGACCTAATGACGACGCATGCGCGAGAATTGCGATCTCCTTCAACTACTTCAGTTCAGTTCTCGCGCGTCGTGGAAATCTCTTGAAGTCTCGTTTCAGGCCTACAAGGAAGAAAAGGAATAGTCGAATAAAGTCGTTATTTTTGTTTTATTTTCGCACAAAAAGTATTCTCGTCGCTTGATAAACTTATAGTTGAGCCACTGTTGCGACATGGAATATTTAAACATTTTCTTTAATGACTTTCTGGGCCGTCAGGATTCATTCCCTTAGGGAGCCTATGTAGCAGTCATAAACCTCTCAGATTTAATCATAAATATCTTCATTTGTGTTCCGAAGACGAACGAAGGTCTTACGGGGTTGGTACAGCATGGGGGTGAGTAATTAATGACTTAATTTTCATTTTTGGGTGAACTAACCCTTTAAGCACAGTCTACTAATACTGTAATGAGAGTCAGTTTACATGTTGTTGTAAAGTTACTTAGTCAACCAAATGTTTAAAAGGGACCATCAAAATAAAGCTCAGCAAATGAAAATATAAATGTGTTTTAATGTTTGTCATTTGTTCCCTCTAGCTCCCTCTGCTGGTTGATCAGGAGACCTGCAGTCACATGATGGCTCAGTGTGATGCGTATATGACATCACTTCCTCTCTCTGTCATTAAAAAATATCAGGACATTTTTACAGCTGCTCCGATTACCTCACGCAGACACATTAAAATTTTAGAAACTGTTCAGAAACTTTTATGTTTAAACCGGAGTCAGACCAAGATGGAGAGACTCAAGAAGTGACAACATCATCTGATCACTTCATCTGGAAAGCATCTGCGGTTTACTAACATCTGATAGACATCTTTAAGATGTCAGTTTAACATACATTCTAAATCATTACATCTTAAAGACAACGTCTAAACGTCTATATGACATCTGACATGAAACGTCCTATAGGCGTATTGCAGATGAGCAAACACTCTAAAAAATACGTCTTCCAGATGTAAACTCACACATCATATAGACATCTCCGTGATGTGTGTGTGTGTGTGATCGTCCGTGAGTTCAGAGGTCAAACGATGTCAGATGCTCCACTCTCAGGATAAATGTGGCGTTTGTCTTTGTGTCTTCTAATCAATATTAAAGGTGCAGAAACTGTCAGAGCAACATCGATCATGAGTGAGTGAGTGAGTGTTTCTGTGTGAGGGAGTGTGAGAGAGTGATTGTGTGATTGAGTGAGTGAGTGAGTGAGTGAGTGAGTGAGTGTTTGTGTGTGAGTGAGTGTGAGAGAGTGATTGTGTGATTGAGTGATTGTGTGAGTGAGTGAGTGAGTGAGTGAGTGATTGTTTGAGTGTGTGTGAGTGAGTGAGTGAGTGTTTGTGTGAGTGAGTGAGTGTTTGTGTGAGTGAGTGTGAGAGAGTCAAGTCAAGTCATCTTCATTTATATAGCGCTTTTAACAATGGATTGTTTCAAAGCAGCTTTACAGAGATAAACATATAATTTAAGGTAACAGATTGTTTTGGCATTATAGCGGTTCTTGAATAATGTTATTTCCAGCTAAAGTTAACTTTGATTGATTCACCTCCGTCGAAATGATCAGACTTTTAAACGCGAACCTGTGATTAACGCTGACGGCGTTCACATGCTCATTCAGAATTGATTCTATAGTTATGTGCTTTTAAAATATGTGCGCAGGTTTATAATTCATACAACCCAGCCTAAACAAACTACTTTTCTTGCCTATAAATTTTGATACAGAATTTTGTTTCATTTTATCACTTCGGGGTACGCGAGCCGGAATTCACAACGCTTCATCTGTAGAGTGGGAAAGGGATCCTCCATAGGGAGAGGATAGTGGACACTTCAGCACTGCATTGTCATCGGGTCCAGGCGGATCTCCTTCGTCAGATCTGGACACGGCCTGGATCCGGCAGGCTGCGGGAAAACCTCGGGATAAACAAAGACACTAATATTAGCGTAGATGCCATTCTTCTTATGATGTAGCGAGTACATCAAGATTTAAGGGAAGTGTTCCCAGTTCCGGCTGACCTAATCTATGCAGCCTAACATTGAATTATAGAAGTCTATAATGTATTATGTGTATGCTAGGTCAAAGAGATGTGTTTTTAGTCTAGCTTTGAACTGACAGAGTGTGTCTGCTTCCCGGACAATGGTAGGAAGACTGTTCCAAAGTTTTGGTGCTAAATAGGAAAAGGATCTACCGCCTGCAGTCGATTTAGATATTCTAGGTATTATCAACTGGCCGGAGTTTTGAGATCGCAATAGACGTGAAGGACTATAATACGTTAAGAGCTCGCTCAAGTACTGCGGAGCTAAACCATTCAGTGCTTTGTAGGTAATCAACAATATTTTAAAATTTATACGATGTTTAATAGGGAGCCAATGCAGTGTTGACAGAACCGGGCTAATATGGTCATATTTCCTGGTTCTGGTAAGAACTCGAGCTGCGGCGTTTTGAACTAGCTGTAGTTTATTTATTAAGCGTGCAGGGCAACCACCCAGTAGAGCATTACAATGATCTAGCCTTGAGGTCATGAACACATGGACTAATTGTTCCGCATTTCCCAATGAGAGCATATGGTGTATTTTAGATATATTTTTAAGATGGAAAAATGCAGTTTTACAGATACTAGACACGTGACTTTCAAAAGAAAGGTTGGTATCAAAGAGCACACCCAGGTTCCTAACCGACGACGAAGACTTGACAGAGCAGCCATCAAGTGTTAGACAGTATTCTGGGTTATTACGTGTGGAAGTTTTTTGTCCAATAATTAGAATCTCTGTCTTTTCAGAATTTAGTAGTAGGAAATTACTAGTCATCCAATTTTTTATATCAGCTATGCATTCCGTTAATTTTGTGAATTGGTAAGTTTCGTTGGGTTTTGAAGAAATATACAGCGGAGTATCATCGGCATAACAGTGAAAGCTAACTCCATGTTTCCTAATGATATCTCCTAATGGTAGCATGTACAGAGTGAACAGCAACGGTCCTAGTACTGAGCCTTGTGGTACGCCATACTGAACTTGTGATCTATAAGACATCTCTTCATTTACTGCTACAAACTGATAACGGTCAGATAAGTATGATTTAAACCATGCTAGTGCAATTCCACTAATGCCAACATAGTTTTCTAGCCTATTTAAAAGAATGTTGTGGTCAATTGTGTCAAATGCAGCACTAAGATCGAGTAACACTAATAGAGAGATACAACCACGATCGGATGATAAGAGCAAATCATTTGTGACTCTAATGAGAGCAGTCTCAGTACTATGGTACGGTCTAAATCCGGACTGAAAATCCTCGCACATATAATTTCTTTCTAGAAAGGAACACAGTTGTGAAGATACTGCTTTTTCTAATATCTTTGACAGAAAAGGCAGATTCGAGATCGGCCTGTAATTGACTAATTCTGTAGGATCAAGTTGTGGTTTTTTAACAAGCGGTTTTATCATAGCCAGTTTAAAGGTTTTTGGTACGTATCCTAGAGACAAAGATGAATTAATGATATTAAGAAGAGGATATATGACCTCTGGAAACATCTCTTTCAGTAGCTTAGTCGGTATAGGATCTAACATACAAGTTGTCGATTTAGATGAATTAACGAGTTTGCAGAATTCTTCCTCTCCTATAGCAACAAATTAATCAAATTTTTCCTCAGGGAGACTACAATGCACTTCCTGATGCGATACTGTGGTGGACGGTTGCATAGTTATAATTTTGTCCCTGATATTATCAATCTTATAAGTGAAGAAGTTCATAAAGTCATCACTGCTGTGTTGCTTGGACACTTCTGAGCTTGAAGCTTTCTTTTTCGTTAGTTTAGCCACTGTTTCAAATAAATACCTTGGATTATGTTTATTTTCTTCTAATAGGTTTGAAAAATAAGCAGATCTAGCAGCTTTTAAAGCCTCTCTGTAAGCAATCGAGCTCTCTTTCCACGAAATCCGAAATACCTCTAGTTTAGTTTTCTTCCAGTTGCGCTCCATTTTTCTGGCTGCTCTCTTAAGGGCCCGGGTGTGCTCGCTGTACCACGGCGTTGGGCTATTTTCTTTAATCTTCTTTAAGCGCAACGGACCAACTGCGTCTAAAGTGCTGGAAAAGAGAGAGTTAAACGTTTCTGTTGCAATAAGTTCTTCTAAGCTATCCGGGATGCTGAGATGATGAAACTGATTAGGAAGATTATTGATAAAGCAATCTTTAGTGGCAGAAGTTATAGGTCTAACGTATTTATAACACGGAGTCGGCTTTGCAGCCTTGGCTAAATGTAATTTACATGAGACTAGATAATGATCTGAGATGTCATCGCTCTGCTGTAGAATTTCAACGGCATCAACATCTATTCCATGTGATAATATTAGATCTAGAGTATGATTACGACAATGAGTAGGTCCTGACACGTGTTGTCTAACTCCAATTGAGTTTACAATGTCTTTAAATGCCAATCCCAATGCATCTTTTTCATTATCTACATGTATATTAAAATCACCAACAATTAGTACTTTATCTGCAGCCAATACTAATTCTGATAGAAAGTCTGCAAATTCTTTGATAAAATCTTTATGGTGCCCCGGTGGCCTGTATACAGTAGCCAGCATAATTCTCAAATGTGATTTATCGTTTACACTATATATTTTTACATTAAGCACCAATACTTCAAAAGAAGTATATTTAAAGCTAGATTTCTTAGTGGTTTTGAAAATATTACTATAAATTACAGCAACACCTCCCCCTTTGCCTTTCAGACGAGGTTCATGTTTATAACTGTAATCTTGTGGGGTTGACTCATTTAAAATAATGTAATCGTTTGGTTTTAGCCAGGTTTCTGTCAAACACAGCATATCAAGATTATAATCTGAAATCATATCATTAACTATGAGAGATTTTGAAGTAAGGGATCGAATATTTAGCAACCCAAGCTTTATCATTTGCTCATCTGTATTATATCTGTTTTTTATTTGTTGAACATCAATTAAATTTTTAACCTGACGTTTTTTGGATTTCCAAATTCGGGGAACAGACACAGTCTCTATATGATGATATCTAGGTGAAAGAAACTCTATGTGATGGGATTTATCTGACCTTGGTGACGTGAGGCCGCTAGCAGACGGTCGGTTTAGCCAGTCTGTCTGCTTCCTGACCTGAGCCCCAGATTGTCATGTTTTATCTCTAAGACTATGAGCCAAATTACTAGAGAGAAGAGCAGCACCAGCCCAGGAGGGATGGATACCATCTCTTTTCAACAGATCAGGCTTGCCCCAAAAACTTTTCCAATTGTCTATGAATTTTATATTATTCTGCGGACACCACTTCGACAGCCAACCGTTCAGTGAGGCCAATCGGCTAACTATCTCATCACTCCTGCGTACAGGAAGGGGGCCAGAGTAAATTACAGTGCCTGACATCGTACTTGCGAGTTCACTTGCGAGTCGAACATCATTAGTGCCGACATGAATAATGATCTTAGAGAATTTACGATTAGCATTAGCCAGCACTTTTACATTTGCTTTGATGTCAGGCGCTCTGGCTCCCGGCAAACATGTGACTATGGTGGCTGGTGTCTCTATTTTCACGTTCCGTGTGATCGAATCACCAATTACCAGGGCACAATCAACAGAATTCTCAGTGGGTGTTTCACTGAGTGGGGCAAATCGGTTTGTTATGGGAATCAGAACGGAAGAGTGGTTCTTTGATCCACGACTAGAACGATCTCTCACGGTCACCCATCTGCCCTGCTGCACGGGCTCTACTTCAGCCGGAACCGAATCATGTAAAGAGTTCACTATGCTAGGCGGATCCAAAACACGATCTAAAGATCTAGCATTCTTACCATCCTCAATTAAAGTTTGGATGCGTGTCTCTAGTTCTGAAATCTTCTCCGTCAGCCTGACTGTCTCCTTGCATTTATCACATATAAATCCTATATTGCCATCAGAGAAGGCTATACTAAACATATGACATGTGACACAGGTGACAATAACAGGACAAGAAGACATTACTCACCGTGTTTGTTGAGTGATTTCTTACTTACCTGGACTTTATGAACTCAAAGGCGCGGGCGCGCGAGAGAAAATAAATATATAAATGAGCACACGGGTGGCGCGTTAGCAGGCTAACGTTAGCGAGTTACTAGCGTGCTGTGTTAACAATAACGGAAGCTAGAGATGTAAGGTTAATCTGAGATGTTGGGTAAGCTGTATTTAGTAGTATAAACAACTAGATAGTAAATGATGGCTCAAAACATAAAGAAATACGAGGCTCAGGCGGAGCTTACAGCCTCGAAGCAAACAAACACACAGCAGGCAGCGAGGCAGACAGGAGCAATCGATCCAACTCACTCCCTCACACTCACTCAGTGAGTGAGTGAGTGAGTGTGTGAGTGAGTGTTTGAGTGAGTGAGTGAGTGTTTGTGTGAGTGAGTGAGTGAGTGAGTGTTTGTGAGAGTGAGTGAGTGTTTGTGAGAGTGAGTGTGAGTGAGTGAGTGAGTGAGTGTTTGAGTGAGTGAGTGAGTGAGTGAGTGTTTGTGTGAGTGTTTGTGTGAGTGAGTGAGTGAGTGTGTGAGTGTGAGAGTGAGTGAGTGTTTGAGTGAGTGAGTGAGTGTTTGAGTGAGTGAGTGAGTGAGTGAGTGAGTGAGTGTGAGAGTGAGTGAGTGAGTGAGTGAGTGAGTGAGTGTTTGTGTGAGTGAGTGAGTGAGTGAGTGAGTGAGTGAGTGAGTGAGTGAGTGAGTGAGTGAGTGTGAGAGTGAGTGAGTGTTTGAGTGAGTGAGTGAGTGTTTGAGTGAGTGTTTGAGTGAGTGAGTGAGTGAGAGAGAGTGATTGTTTGAGTGTGTGTGAGTGAGTGAGTGTTTGAGTGAGTGTTTGAGTGAGTGTTTGAGTGAGTGTTTGAGTGTGTGAGTGAGTGAGTGAGTGAGTGAGTGAGTGAGTGAGTGAGTGAGTGAGTGAGTGAGTGAGTGAGTGAGTGAGTGAGTGAGTGAGTGAGTGAGTGAGTGAGTGAGTGAGTGTGAGGGAGTGAGTGAGTGAGTGTGAGTGAGTGAGTGTGAGGGAGTGAGTGAGTGTGAGGGAGTGAGTGTGTGTGAGAGTGAGTGATTGTTTGAGTGAGTGAGTGTTTGTGAGAGTGAGTGAGTGTTTGAGTGAGTGTGTGTGAAAGTGAGTGAGTGTGTGTGTGTGTGTGTGCCGTCAGCAGAACGCCATTGTTAAAGAGCTTCTTCGTTCTGTGAGTGAATCATGTGACTTCATTACTGGCCTTATTATAGAAAGCAGAAACTCTAAACTTTACACTTTACTGCTGCATCTGCAGAAACACACACACACACACACACTTCAACTCACTCTAACGAGGAGAATATCAACTCGATTCATCACTCATTTCACCTTCAGTTCATTACGAGAGTTGGACTCTAACTAACCCTCCGTCACACATCTCCGCTTCACACACAACTGCTATCACACACACTTCTGTGTTATTGGTATTATTTATTTGTCTATGTTAACCTGATTGCATTAACATTCTTAAACAAACTTTTGGTTATTTTGATAGTATTTAACTGGTATTATTAATATTAGTTTAAATGATAATATAAAAATTAATTAAAACACAAAAAGAACAATAAATCATAAAATAATAATAATTCTTATTTGTTTATTTATTGTTGTTTGCATTTTTTTATTATTGTAAATAGTATAAAATATATTTAAAAAAAATATTAACATTTATTATTTAGTATTATTAATATTACAGATGATTTGTTATTATTAACATAATTATGTGTGTGTGTTTGCATGTATTTGCTTTGATACTGTTACTTTTCAAAAAGAGAAATAATAAAATATATACTAATTATTATTATTATTATTATTATCAATCTTGAAAAGTTTTAATTGCTTAATATCTTTTGCTTTACTGTCACTTTTGATCAATTTATTGCTTCTCTTTACTCTGCAGCACAACTTTGTTCAACACTGATAATAATCATAAATGTTTATTGAGCATCAGATCCTCATATTAGAGTGATTTCTGAGAAGAATTAAAACGCTGTTGTAG
>CM060596.1:1186344-1198844 GCA_030578255.1 Tiaroga cobitis | reverse complement strand
TGTATGCTTATTAATCTTCATTATTCATAGATTCTCAATGGCTTTGCGACGTGGGCAAGTTAACGATATTTCCGTGGTGTGTGTGTCGTGAGGTAATGAAATAGAGTTTCATTAGATGCCGGGTTGATGTTGTTCGGTTCTGTCAGTGATGAGACTCTCCTGAAGTCCAAACTGACACTCAGAACAATGCGACGACAATCTGTCACACACTCGTCACACACTCCTCACACACTCGTCAAGGACTGGGACAAAGACACGATTCCCTCTGTTCTCCTTCAAAGTAAGCCTACACTGTTCACACTGTTGTTTTGCATGTAATATTGCTGAAGAATCAAATAAACACACGTACAAACACAAGAAAAACATCTTTATATTAGTAATCATTTATAATATATAATGAATTATAAATACAGTAGCTTCCATTCAAAACATTTATTAAAGTAAAAATTGTGAAATATTATAATAATGTAAATCCGCTGTTTTCTATGTGAATATACAGTAAAGTGTAATTTATTCATGTGATCAAAGCTGTATTTTCAGCATCATTACTCCAGTCTTCAGTGTCACATGATTCAGAAATCACTCTAATATGAGGATCTGATGCTCAAGAAACATTTATGATTATTATCAGTGTTGGAAACAGTCGTGCTGCTTGATAAATTTAATTTTTTCAGAATTCTTTGAAGAATAGAAAGTTTGAAAGAACAGCGTTTATTTGAATCTTTTGCAAAATTATGTCATTACTGTCACTTTTGATCAATTTAATCCTTGCTGAATTAAAGTATTAATTTCTTTCCCAAAAATAACCCTCATGTCGTTCCAAACCCATAAGACTTCGTCCCTCCGTTGACAGTTACGCAACACTTTGTTTGTTATGAAAAGTTTATAAAGAGATCGTAAAACTAATCCTTATGAAATATCTTAAATAATAATAATAATAATAATCCCCGGATCATCACAGTGTGAACACACACACACACTCTCTCACATACACACACACACACACACACACACACACACACACACACACTCTCACATACACACTCACATGCACACACACATTCTCTCTCTCACGCACACACACACACACACTCACACACACACACACACTCTCACATACACACTCACATGCACACACACATTCTCTCTCTCACGCACACACACACACACACTCACTCACTCACACACTCACAAACAAACACACTCACATGCACACACACACACACACTCTCTCTCTCTCACACACACACACTCACTCTCTCTCTCACACACACACACACACACACACACACACTCTCTTTCTCACACACACACACACTCTCTCTCTCTCTCTCACACACACTCTCACATGCACACACTTACACACACACAGCTGGAGGTTCAGATGGCCTTTAGGGACGGAGGGCTGGAGAGGAAGCTTTAGGGTTAGGAGCAATTAGAGTGTCAGACTCACACACACACACCTGTGCGTGTTTAGGGCCCGTGGCCCCTGGGGACGCCTGTGAGAGAGTGTGTGTGACAGCGTGAGCGATCATCGTCATTAGAATTATTTATTCTCTAAGCACAGACTCACTGCAGGCCCGCACAAATAGAATTCTTCGAATTTCAATGAGCGTGTGTGTGTGTGTGTGTGTGTGTGTGTCTCACACACACACACATCTCACAACCTGTCAACACACTCCAGATCCACCATGTCAGTGTTGTGAGTCGTCTTGTGTTTCTCTGTCAGAATTTCATTTGGATTCAGTTCCAGATCTTTCTCTCTGATCAGAAGCATAGAGTTGCTTTAGTTGAGTTTTTGTGTTACGATAATGATATCAAACTTCAATACAAACACACTTTCCTTCAGATGTCCCGTGTATTAAAGGGTTAGTTCACCCAAAAATGAAAATTAAGTCATTAATTACTCACCCCCATGCTGTACCAACCCCGTAAGACCTTCGTTCGTCTTCGGAACACAAATAAAGATATTTTTGATTAAATGTGACAGCTGGATCACTCCTCCATAGGCTCCCTAAGGGATTAAAACCTGACGGCCCAGAAAGTCATTAAAGAAAATGTTTAAATATTCCATGTCACAACAGTGGCTCAACTATAAGTTTATCAAGCGACGAGAATACTTTTTGTGCGAAAAAACAAACAAAAATAACGACTTTATTCGACTATTCCTTTTCTTCCTTGTAGGCCTGAAACGAGACTTCAAGAGATTTCCACGACGCGCATGCGCGAGAACTGAACTGAAGTAGTTGAAGGAGATCGCAATTCTCGCGCATGCGTCGTGGAAATCTCTTGAAGTCTCGTTTCAGGCCTACAAGGAAGAAAAGGAATAGTCGAATAAAGTCATTATTTTTGTTTGTTTTTTCGCACAAAAAGTATTCTCGTCGCTTGATAAACTTATAGTTGAGCCACTGTTGTGACATGGAATATTTAAACATTTTCTTTAATGACTTTCTGGGCCGTCAGGTTTTAATCCCTTAGGGAGCCTATGGAGGAGTGATCCAGCTGTCACATTTAATCAAAAATATCTTTATTTGTGTTCCGAAGACGAACGAAGGTCTTACGGGGTTGGTACAGCATGGGGGTGAGTAATTAATGACTTAATTTTCATTTTTGGGTGAACTAACCCTTTAAAACACAACCACACGATATCATTCTGTTTCTCATAAGCGCTTCGGTTTGGTCTCTGTCTCTTTAAATGCTCGAGCTCGTAGAGCAGGACTGATTCTGATTGGCTGTCAGTGTTTATCCTTCATCAGCTGGAAATAAAATCGTTCTGAAAGTGATTCCATTAATATTGTTACGTGTCGTTATCATTATAGTCGTGCTGTGAACTCTGCTATTCTTCTATACATTTTATATTTTCCCATTTTGAATCCAAAATCGGTCCGAAAAAGAAAAAAATTTGGCATTTGAAAGTCTTTCCACTTTTTTTATATTGGATTTTCCATCAACTTCCAAATCAAGAGCCTTAAATATTAGTATTTTTACTGTTCTGTAAAATAAAATATTATTATTAAATAGTTTTTTACAGTACAATAGTATTATTACTATAGTAATATATTTCTTTGATTTAATTTTAAACTGATTTAAAAAAAAAATTTAATTTAAAATTAATTTCACACACACATATACACTGTATATATATATATAGCCTATAGTACATCCACTTTTTTATATATAAGCATATCCAACTTATAAGCATAAACAATATAAATCCACACATATATATATAGCAAATCTCAACTGTTTATTTCGTAGCAAAATGTAACAATATTATCGTTCAGCTCTAATCTGATAAAGACATGAAGATATTATAAACATTAACATCATGATTTTTTGATAAGCTAAAGCAGCTTTTAGCGAAACATGTATTTTGAAAAGTGCTTTACAAATACAATTGACTTGAGTAATAATAATTTTTAATATTATTGTTGTATCCATCCATCCATCCATCCATCCATCTTCTTCCGCTTATCCGGGGCCGGGTCGCGGGGGCAGCAGTCTAAGCAGAGATGCCCAGACTTCCCTCTCCCTAGACACTTCCTCCAGCTCTTCCGGGGGGACACCGAGGCGTTCCCAGGCCATCCGGGAGGCATAGTCTCTCCAGCGTGTCCTAGGTCTTCCCCGGGGTCTCCTCCCAGTGGGACGTGCCCGGAACACCTCCCCGGGAAGGCGTCCAGGAGGCATCTGGAACAGATGCCCGAGCCACCTCAGCTGACCCCTCTCGATGTGGAGGAGCAGCGGCTCTACTCTGAGCTCCTCCGGAGTGACCGAGCTTCTCACCCTATCTCTAAGGGATCGCCCAGCCACCCTGCGGAGAAAGCTAATTTCGGCCGCCTGTATCCAGGATCTTGTCCTTTCGGTCATGACCCAAAGCTCATGACCATAGGTGAGAGTAGGAACGTAGATTGACCGGTAAATCGAGAGCTTTGCCTTACGGCTCAGCTCCTTCTTCACCACAACAGACCGGTACATCGACCGCATTACTGCAGAAGCTGCACCGATCCGTCTGTCAATCTCCCGTCGTATCCTTCCCTCACTCGTGAACAAAACCCCAAGATACTTAAACTCCTCCACTTGAGGAAGGATCTCTCCACCAACCTGAAGTGAGCAAGCCACCCTTTTCCGACTGAGGACCATGGCCTCGGATTTGGAGGTGCTGATTTTCATCCCAGCCGCTTCACACTCGGCTGCAAACCGTCCCAGTGCATGCTGAAGGTCCTGGTGTGAAGGGGCCAACACGACAACATCATCCGCAAAAAGCAGAGACGAAATCGCGTGGTCCCCAAACCTGACACCCTCCGGCCCCTGGCTGCGCCTAGAAATTCTGTCCATAAAAACTATGAACAGAACCGGCGACAAAGGGCAGCCCTGCCGGAGTCCAACATGCACCGGGAAAAGGTCTGACTTACTACCGGCAATGCGAACCAAGCTCCTGCTTCGGTCATACAGGGACCAGACAGCCCTTAGCAAAGGACCCCGGACCCCATACTCCCGGAGCACCCTCCACAGGCCACCGCGAGGGACACAGTCGAATGCCTTCTCCAAATCCACAAAGCACATGTGGACTGGTTGGGCAAACTCCCATGAACCCTCCAGCACCCTGTAGAGAGTATAGAGCTGGTCCAGTATTCCACGGCCTGGATGAAAACCGCACTGTTCCTCCTGAATCCGAGGTTCCACCATCGGCCGTATTCTCCTCTCCAGTACCCTGGCATAGACTTTCCCAGGGAGGCTGAGAAGTGTGATCCCCCTGTAGTTGGAACACACCCTCCGGTCCCCCTTCTTAAAAAGAGGGACCACCACCCCGGTCTGCCATCCCAGAGGCACTGTCCCCGACCGCCACGCGATGCTGCAGAGGCGTGTCAGCCAAGACAGCCCCACAACATCCAGAGACTTGAGGTACTCAGGGCGGATCTCATCCACCCCCGGTGCCTTGCCACCGAGGAGTTTCTTGACTACCTCGGTGACCTCAGCTAGGGTGATAGACGAGTCCACCTCTGAGCCCGCAGCCTCTGCTTCCTCAATAGAAGACGTGGCGGCGGGATTGAGGAGATCCTCGAAGTATTCCTTCCACCGTCCGACGACATCCCCAGTTGAGGTCAACAGCCGCCCACCTCCACTGTAAAGAGCGTTGGTAGGGCATTGTTTCCCTCTCCTGAGGCGCCGGACAGTTTGCCAGAATCTCTTCGAGGCCAGCCGATAGTCCTTCTCCATGGCCTCACCGAACTCCTCCCAGGCCCGAGTTTTTGCCTCCACAACCACCCGGGCTGCAGTCCGCTTGGCCTGCCGGTACCTGTCAGCTGCCTCAGGAGTCCCACAAGCCAACCAGGCCCGATAGGACTCCTTCAGCTTGACGGCATCCTTTACTTCCGGTGTCCACCACCGGGTTCGGGGATTGCCGCCTCGACAGGCACCGGAGACCTTACGGCCACAGCTCCGACCAGCCGCTTCGACAATGGAGGTGGAGAACATGGTCCACTCAGACTCAATATCTCCAGCCTCCCTCGGGATCCAGTCGTAGCTCCGCCAGAGGTGGGAGTTGAAGATCTCTTCGACAGGAGACTCGGCCAAACGTTCCCAGCAAACCCTTACAGTACGCTTGGGTCTGCCAAGTCTGTCCAGCCTCCTACCCCGCCATCGGATCCAACTCACCACCAGGTGGTGATCAGTTGACAGCTTCGCCCCTCTCTTCACCCGAGTGTCCAAGACATACGGCCGCAGGTCAGATGAAACGACCACAAAGTCGATGATCGACCTGCGACCTAGGGTGTCCTGGTGCCACGTGCACTGGTGGACACCCTTATGCTTGAACATGGTGTTCGTTATGGACAAACTGTAACTAGCACAGAAGTCCAATAACTGAACACCGCTCGGGTTCAGGTCGGGGGGGGGGGGCGTTCCTCCCAATCACGCCCCTCCAGGTGTCACTGTCGTTGCCCACGTGAGCATTGAAGTCCCCCAGTAGAACGACGGAGTCCCCAGTCGGAGAACTTTCCAGCACTCCTCCCAGAGACCCCAAGAAGGCCGGGTACTCTGCACAGCCGTTTGGCCCGTAGGCACACACGACAGTGAGAGACCTATCCCCGACCCGTAGGCGCAGGGAAACGACCCTCTCGTTCACCGGGGTAAACTCCAACACATGGCGGCTGAGCTGGGGGGCTATAAGCAAACCCACACCAGCCCGTCGCCTCTCACCATGGGCAACTCCAGAGTGGTGAAGAGTCCATCCTCTCTCAAGGAGTGTGGTTCCAGAGCCCAAGCCATGCGTAGAGGTGATCCCGACTATCTCTAGTCGGAACCTCTCAACCACACGCACCATCTCAGGCTCCTTCCCCGCCAGCGACGTGATGTTCCACGTCCCTAAGGCTAGTTTCCGTGTCCAGGGATCGGGTCGTTGAGCTCCCCGCCTTCGACTGCCGCCCGATCCTCTCTGCACCGGCCTCTTACGGCTCTTCCTGCAGGTGGTGAGCCCACGGGAAGGTGGTCCCACGTCGCTCCTTCGGGCTGAGCCCGGCCGGGCCCCATGGGGAGAGGCCCGGCCACCAGGCGCTCGCATACGAGCCCCAACCCCGGGCCTGGCTCCAGGGTGGGGCCCCGGCTGCGCCATACCGGGCGACGTCACGGTCCTTAGATTTTTGTCACTCATAAGGGATTTTGAACCGCTCTTAGTCCAACCCGTCGCCTAGGACCTGTTTGCCTTGGGAAACCCTACCAGGGACATATAGCCCCAGACTACATAGCTCCTAGGGTCATTCGGGTACTCAAACCCCTCCACCACGTTAAGGTGGCAGTTCAAGGAGGGGGCAGTTCAAGGAGGGGATTATTGTTGTATATACATATTAAATGATAAAAACAGCAGTTTCAATATATACCTGTGACAACTGATTTTTTTTTACTTGTATTTAATTTTAGCGCTATATATCATCTAGGGTGAGTTTAATGTTCATGACTTTGACTGTAATCATCATATGTAGAAATGAAGAGGCTTTGCATGTTTGTTGTCTTGATTTGAAATGTCTCCTGAATAGTTGCATTGAGACACTGCTGACTTCATCTGTGTGTGTGTGTGTGTGTGTGTGTGTGTGTTAATATCTGGCCAGTTGTATCTCATCATGGCACTTCAGGGTCTCGATGTGTGGGACTGTGGCGTTCTCGCCTCGACTCTCTCTGCGCTTCAGAGCGTTTGCTTTCACACTGTCCAGTCATCAGAAGAAGAGGAGGCAGAAAAATATCATCCCATAAATCAAAGCAGTAAGCGCTTTTTACAGAGACCTTCCTCCTGATGAAGTCGTCCAAACCTGTAAACACACACACACACACACACACATAATCAGGCATTGTAAATCATCTCTCTGCGGTTTGGCAGGTAAAGTTGGAGGCTGAACTCGACTAGACTAAAGTGTGTCTCTGTGTTTAGAATTACAATCGAGAGCAAGAACTTGAAGACATCATCACTGGAAATCTACATTACTGTTACAATCTGAACACTAAAGGCGAGGTCATATTTATTGTTGCTTAGTGAAATCTGACAGTCGAAATCCAACAAGTTTCACAGTTATCCGTGCAATAGGGAGAAGCAAAGAATCACATGCGAACAATTAAATGCAAAGAACTGAATATGTGACTTTCTCAGTTTGTGTAAACTTACTTAAGGTTCAGAGTATTTATAGATATAGAGGTTTAATTTTTCCCTCATTAATTTCACACACGTCTCGTACAATTATGTGGTTTTGTTCCATTAATACGGTGTATACTTTTTTCTTGATTTACCCCGAAAGATTGGAAGTGAAGTGTGACAACATGCCCCATAGGCACAGAGTAACATGAACATATATGTAGGATTAAGATGTAATATGATCTGATCAAAAAATATATACAAGACAAACTAAAATATTTTCTCAATAAAATACAATTATTAACTTTTTTAGATAAAATAATGGCATTTTTTAACTATTAAAAAAAATAACTTTTGAGTTTGACAACAAACAAAACGAGAAAGCTATACAGCGTAGTTCAAAACATATTATTATTAATTAATAATTTCTGAACATTGACTCTGACCCTCCATCACTCATACTTTCCCTCTGACACACACACACTAACACAAACACTTGCATACTCTCTCTCTGAACATTGAAAACTCATTCTGTGTGTTTTATAAGTGTGTGTTCCTCACTTTAGGTCCACAGTGACACAAGTCCCCATGACACACACACACAAACACACACACACGTCCCACACACTGATGAACACGAGACACTGACGTCTTGCTCTTCCACTCTGCGTGCGATAATGTAGATGTGTAATACAGTTTCAATGGGGTTTTTTTGTGCATTATTGAGACATTTTATGTGCAATAATATTATAATATAATGGTAAAGGTGACGTCACATTAACAGTCAAGGTTAGTTAGAGCGCTAAAGCAAGTAAACTAGCGTGTGTGTTTCTCTGGAGCCGAAGGAGCGACGGTCACACTGTTAAAGTCATGAGTCTCTGTACTGGAGGCCCTCAGGGGCCCGACCGCCGACCGAGAGATTCAATCTCGCGCTTAATCGATATTCCGGCGCGTGAAGAGGAGAAACACAAGAGCTGTTGACCTGTATTCTCTATAGTGTTGATGTGGCAACTAGTAAATACACGGTTTCGTCATGCTAGTGTGTGTGGAAGTATTTAAAACAAGTGTGTGACGACTCAGTTTGTTCCCCGATCATCCCTGAAAAAATTTATCAATGGTAAATGTGCAGTGTGTGATTTTAGCAGCATCTCGTGGTGAGGTTGTGAATTGCACCCAACTGAAGTTACGGTGGCCGACAGGAAGTGATGTCGTCGTCTGAGACCGCAGAGAGTAGCCAGTTAAACAATGAGGTTTCTTTACAAAGATACATTAAGAGATTATGTTTACTTAATTATTCAGTACAACGATGTTATTGCGAATATTACTGTAACTTGTTCATCAGTGTTTTATTCGCTGACTTTAGTTTCGCTTCTTATCATGAAGAACAACACAGTGACGAAACGCGTTTGTCCGCTCAGGGCCACCGTAGAAACATGTGGATGTGTGTGTGTAGAGAGAAACGCCTCATTCTAAGCTAATAAACACATAACGCTTCATTTAGTAAGCTCTTTATACACCACTGAACACATAGTTATGGATATGATATTGCATTTCTGTCAACAGATCCTCCTAAATATCACACACTGCACCTTTAAAACACACTTTACGGCTGAAACTGGAACGCTGGAAGAGTCTGAGTCTGATTTGCTTTTCTAACTCATTTAAATATGTTTTTATTATTGGCATGACAAAACTGTGTATTTGTATTAAGTTGGGCAAAAGAAAAATGACTTTACTGCAAATGTGTTAAACGTAGAATTTAAGCCCCTTTTTAGATTATTTACTGGCTAACTCTTAAGACACTTAAGCCGAGCACCCAATTATTTTATTCTGCAAAATGCTTTGTTTAGGATATCAATATTGTGTCTGTTGTTGTTTTTTTCTTCTTCTCTTTCTTTCCTTATTGGAAGCTGTAGGTTGTTTATTTGAGGGAGGGTCTTATTGGGGTATTACCAGTGTGGATTGATAATTTCATAAACTCAGTGTTATTATCTGTTGACTTGATGTTGTTCCAAGCAGAAAAACTAATAAAGATGTGTAAAATAAACACAGAATTTACAATAACACATTTATAATATTTTATAAATATTACACACTGCACCTTTAACAGTCAAGGTTAGTTAGAGCGCTAAAGCAAGTAAACTAGCGTGTGTGTTTCTCTGGAGCCGAAGGGGCGACGGTCACGCTGTTAAAGTCATGAGTCTCTGTACTGGAGGCCCTCAGGGGCCCGACCGCCGACCGAGAGATTCAATCTCGCGCTTAATCGATATTCCGGCCCGTGAAGAGGAGAAGCGCAGGATGAGGAATGAGCTCCGCTTCTCCTGCGTCTCTCATCAGTGCTGACGGTGTTCCTCACATCAAGCCGAGAGGGAATGGAGTCCAGGAGAAGCGGCCGTGCTCGACCACTGGAGAGAAACACACACACACACACACTCACTCTTCTGATGATGTTTTAGTGAAGCTGGAGATCGGATCAGATGACCTCAGTTCTCCAGGTGCCGTCACATCTTAACACATACTTAACACTCGCTGCACTGTTGCGGGAACACACTGCGAACTCCAGCGGGACAGAGAGGTTTTCTTGCTGACAGTGTTTGACCTGAAACTGAACACTGGCTGTAGAAATAGTTTCCGTTATTAATAAATCATGCAGAAGTGTAGCATTCAGGTATAGCCTGAACCAGAGAAGTGTTATTAAAACTACGGAAGTTATTCAGTCGAGAGCAGTGAGGGGGTTTTCTCTTTCTTTCTTTCTTTCTTTCTTTCTTTCTTTCTTTCTTTCTTTCTTTCTTTCTTTCCTTCCTTCCTTCCTTCCTTCCTTCCTTCCTTCCTTCCTTCCTTCCTTCCTTCCTTCCTTCCTTCCTTCCTTCCTTCCTTCCTTCCTTCCTTCCTTCTTTCGATTAACATTAATGACAAAAATTCTAATTTTTGTTTTTAAATCTCTAGGTATATCTTGGTTTGCTTTCCATTCATCTTCAGGTAAAAATGCTTCTTCTCGACCAAGTTTACAGTATCTGCTTAAAAAACACCTTATAATATATAAGGTGGCACTTTTATCAAGAGCTTTCAATCAGGTATAATGTTTGTGTTGTGTGAGAGAGTACGTAAGTGTGTGTGTGTGAGTGAGGGAAAGAGAGAGAGTGTGTGTGTGTGTGTGTGTGTGTGTGAGTGAGCGAAAGAGAGAGAGAGAGAGGGAGTGTGTGAGAGAGAGGGAGTGAGTGTGTGTGTGTGTGTGAGAGAGAGAGAGAATGTAAGTGTGTGAGAGAGAGAGTGAGTGAGTTTGTGTGTGTGTGTGTGTGTATGTGTGTGTAAGAGAAAGTGAGTGTGTGAGAGATAGAGTGAGTGCGTGTGTGTGTGTGTGTGTGTGTGTGTGTGAGAGAGATAGAGTGTGTGTGTGTGTGAGAGAGAGAGAGAATGTAAGTGTGTGTTAGAGAGTGTGTGTGTGTGTGTGTGTGAGAGAGAGTGTGTGTAAAAGAGAGAGAGAATGTAAGTGTGTGTGTGAGAGAGTGAGTTTGTGTGTGTGTGTAAGAGAGAGAGAGTGTGAGTGTGTGTGTGAGAGAGATAGTGTGTGTGTGTCAGAGGGAAGTATGAGTGATGGAGGGTCTGCTGATGGAGAATGAGTGTGTTGACGGATGAGTGTGACAGACAGATGGTTTTGCTTGTCGTCTCTTTAATCACACAGACTCGCCTGGGCGTGAAGGCAGAGCTTTGTCTCGTCATGGCAACAAACAGGAGACAAATTTACCCACAATTCTCTCCCACACCCCTCCTCGTGGCTGATGTTTTTGGCTAAGTGTAAGAAAGAGAGAGAGAGTGGGTGTTATGAAGCAAATATGTGTTTAAAAAAGGCGAAATTGAAAAAGATGAAAGACTTCAGAATGGAGTTGAGTTTTGTTTTCAAACTCGCTGCATAAAGTCGTTTCTGTCAGAGAGACTAAATTATGATGAAGAGAGGAAAACTGATGAGTTTCTCCATTACAGATCACTGACTGAGATCCTGTTTGATCATTTGTGGTTGCTAGGGTGTTCTGAGTGGTTGCTACGGTGTCTGAATAGTTGCAATGTAAAATTAAAATAACTTCCTTGAGTTGATTTCTGCTTTAAATCAACATGTCCTTTCCAATGTCGCGACTTATGTCTCATCTAATATTCTGAGTTTCCAACTAGGGTGTTCTGAGTGGTTGTTAGGGTGTTCTGAATGGTTGTTAGGGTTTTTATGAGTGGTTGCTAGGGTTTTCTGAGTGGTTGCTATGGTGTTCTGAGTGGTTACTAGGGTTTTCTGAGTGGTTTCAAAGGTGTTATGAGTGGTTGCTAGGGTGTCTGAAAAGTTGCAATTGGTATGCAGCATGTACAATTAAAATAACTTGCAAAATACTGAATTTCCATGCACTTCAGACTTGATTTCTGCTTTAAATCAACGTCATTTCCAATGTCGCAATGTGTGTATCCTCAAAAATTCTACGCTTCCTACTTGTAAATATTGTTCTGTGACTGATAATCATCAAAATTATAACAAATAAAGGCTTGAAATATCTCACTTTGCATGTAATGAGTCTATATAATATATTAGTTTCACCTTTTAAGTTGAATTACTGAAATAAATGAACTTTTGCACCATATTCTAATTTTTCGAGTTTCACCTGTAGAATGAAGTAACATTTACTTAACTAAGTTAAAATAACTTCCTTGAGTTGATATCAGCATCAGTATCAGCATCAGCATCAGTGTCAGTATCAGTGTCAGCTTCAGTATCAGCATCAGTGTCAGCATCAGTGTCAGTATCAGCATCAGTGTCAGCATCAGTATCAGTGTCAGCGTCAGTATCAGCATCAGTGTCAGCATCAGTATCAGTGTCAGCATCAGTATCAGTGTCAGTGTCAGT
>CM060596.1:1150000-1170000 GCA_030578255.1 Tiaroga cobitis | reverse complement strand
TCTGATATGAGCTCTAAATATTGAACATGATCTGATAAACCTGTCGATCTCCTCCAGTCCTTCTGTCTCTGATCGACAGTTTACACTCTTTTATCAAGTAAAAGCTTTTAATTTAATTGTACAAACGTCCTTCAGCTCGAGTGTTTATGATCTGAAATCTGCACTCATTTTTATCAAGTAAACATGAGAATAACTTTGATATTGTTAGTAATATTTCAGCTGGACTGAAGCAGGTTTACTATCATCATTTATTATAAAATCAAGAGTATCAAATATGATCATCGGGCTTTTGAGGAAGGTTTATTTGTTCATCTCTCGATCATCATTGCATTATATGTTTTAAAACTATAGATTATACAAATAAGTATTTAAATATCATCTTACTAAGACATATTATTGGCAGATATTGATATTTATGTGCATTTCATATAAATATCAGGATCTGCAGCAAACAGCATTTTTATGCTCATTTTGCGTCTCTGAATAATAATACTCTCTATATCATATTATGGCCTGATGGATCAAATATGATACTCAACATAAAACAAATATGCAAACTTTTATATTTTTTCTAAATGTTCAATAAACCATTCCAACTGTGACGATGTGAGAAAACCAGATTTCTTCTGACTACTATTTCATATGTCCGACTTTACAGGGTTAATGACATCATCCTCCAGGAAGTGACATCATTTTGGAGGGAAAAGTGTCAGTGAGTATCAACCGATTTGATGAACTCCGCTATATGTTTTATGGTTTTGGTTTGTGTGTCTCTAAAACACAACAGTAAATATTCCCCGGTGAATGAATGATCTGATGAAATGTAAACCTTCTGAATGCAAATGTGCAAATAGAGTCAATTTTCCTTTAATGTTGAGATGAAATTACAACATAAGCATGAAACGAGTCGTCTCTCTTTGTGTTTTCTCTCTCCGTCGGCCTGTCTGAGAGTCTGGAGTAATGTGAACACACCAGACGCGACGGCACAAGAGATACGGCTCTTCACGAGAACAGGAGAGAGAGAGAGACACACAGAGAGACACCAAGACAGAGAGAGAGAGAGAAAGAGAGAGGGTGTATGTTTTGTCGGGGCCACCGACCGCAAAAGGCAATTCCAATTTGTCGCGTGCGTGTCTGTGTCTGTGTGTGTGTGTGTGTGTGTGTGTGTGAGTGAGTTAATGAGGCGAGTGTGTGAGCTCTCACTCATTCTGCCAGCCCCGGCCGATCGCTCTCTGATTACTATAATGAAACGGTCAGGGCGTTATTAACCAAACGCCACCACACACGCACAGAAAGAGGAATCACGCCCAGTGTTGTCACCGCATGCTTTCAGCCATTCGTCTTTCTGTTGCTTCTTCTAGAGCGAGAGCGAGACGGAGACCTTTTCGAGAGATCATCGCAGATAAAACATGACCCTGGGACAGTTATTATAGATCGAGATGTTGAGAGCAGATGTTAGACTGGTGATCTAAGGTTATAACCTGCTTTCATATTTCTTGGGAATATTATTTTAAAAAGCCTGTAAAGCTGCTGTATCATATTCAATTTCTAAGGCCTCTATGATGAACATGATCTGATAAACCTCAATCTACAACACTCCTTGATTTAGATTTTTTATCAAGTAAAAGCTTTTAATTTAATTGTACAAACATCCTTCAGCTCGAGTCTTTATGATCTGAAATCTGCACTCATTTTTATCAACTAAACGTAAGAATAACTTTGATATTGTTAGTAATATTTCAGCTGGACTGAAGCAGGTTTGCATGATTATCCAGACATCATTTATTATAAAAATCATGAGTATCAAATATGATCATCAGGCTTTTGAGGAAGGTTTATTTGTTCATCTCTCGATCATCATTGTATTGCATTGCATTATTAAAACTACAGAGCTTTGATCATAAACTAAGCATTTAAATAAATATCATCTTACTAAGACATATTATTGGCAGATATTGATATTTATGTGCATTTTATCTGCTGTACTGTTGTAAAGATCTCAGTGCTGTGAATCAGCAGATGTGGAGATGTTGCTCCACTGAACGACGGAGAAGAGACACGGCTCGGCGTCACTGATGTGCAGTTCTGTTGAAGACGCTCCTCGTCCTCCTCAGAGAACTCCTCTACAGATCCTCTTCTGCTCTGTGTGTTCATAAGGTACTTTATTCATAAGGTCTGTTATTCTATCTCACATCCCAGATAACAAAAATGTTGTAATATGTTCAGAAATATATTCTTAGAATGTTTTGCTGACGCTATATTTACGTTTTCTGATTGTTCTCTGAACGTTCAGAATGTTTTTTCTTGGTTATGGGAACGTTAAGGGAACATTCCGTTGTGTCATTCTTCAATGGAATAACGTTACTTTTGAATGAGAACGTTACATTTGAATGAGAACGTTACTTTTGAATGAGAACGTTACATTTGAATGAGAACGTTACTTTTGAATGAGAACGTTACTTTTCAATGAGAACGTTACATTTGAATGAGAACGTTAATTTTCAATGAGAACGTTACTTTTGAATGAGAACGTTACTTTTCAATGAGAACGTTACTTTTGAATGAGAACGTTACTTTTCAATGAGAACGTTACTTTTGAATTTGAACGTTACTTTTAAATTTGAACGTTACTTTTGAATTTGAACTTTAGTTTTAAATGTGAACGTTACTTTTGTATGTGAACGTTACTTTTGAATGAGAACGTTACTTTTGAATGTGAACGTTACTTTTGAATGAGAACGTTACTTTTGAATGAGAACGTTACTTTTGAATGAGAACGTTACTTTTGAATGTGAACGTTACTTTTGAATGTGAACGTTACTTTTGAATGAGAACGTTACTTTTGAATGTGAATGTTACTTTTGAATGAGAACGTTACTTTTGAATGTGAACGTTACTTTTGAATGAGAACGTTACTTTTGAATGTGAACGTTACTTTTGAATGAGAACGTTACTTTTGAATGTGAACGTTACTTTTGAATGTGAACGTTACTTTTGAATGAGAACGTTACTTTTGAATGAGAACGTTACTTTTGAATGTGAACGTTACTTTTGAATGTGAACGTTACTTTTGAATGAGAACGTTACTTTTGAATGTGAATGTTACTTTTGAATGAGAACGTTACTTTTGAATGTGAACGTTACTTTTGAATGAGAACGTTACTTTTGAACGAGAACGTTACTTTTGAATTTGAACGTTACTTTTGAATTTGAACTTTAGTTTTGAATGTGAACGTTAATTTTGAATGTGAACGTTACTTTTGAATGTGAACATTACTTTTGAATGTGAATGTTACTTTTGAATGAGAACGTTACTTTTGAATGTGAACGTTACTTTTGAATGAGAACGTTACTTTTGAATTTGAACGTTACTTTTAAATTTGAACGTTACTTTTGAATTTGAACTTTAGTTTTAAATGTGAACGTTACTTTTGTATGTGAACGTTACTTTTGAATGAGAACGTTACTTTTGAATGTGAACGTTACTTTTGAATGAGAACGTTACTTTTGAATGTGAACGTTACTTTTGAATGTGAACGTTACTTTTGAATGAGAACGTTACTTTTGAATGTGAACGTTACTTTTGAATGTGAATGTTACTTTTGAATGAGAACGTTACTTTTGAATGTGAACGTTACTTTTGAATGAGAACGTTACTTTTGAATGAGAACGTTACTTTTGAACGAGAACGTTACTTTTGAACGAGAACGTTACATTTGAATGGGAACGTTACTTTTCAATGAGAACGTTACTTTTCAATGAGAACGTTACTTTTGAATTTGAACGTTACTTTTGAATTTGAACTTTAGTTTTCAATGTGAACGTTACTTTTGTATGTGAACGTTACTTTTGAATGAGAACGTTACATTTGAATGTGAACGTTACTTTTGAATGTGAACGTTACTTTTGAATGAGAACGTTACTTTTGAATGTGAACGTTACTTTTGAATGAGAACGTTACTTTTGAATGTGAACGTTACTTTTGAATGAGAACGTTACTTTTGAATGAGAACGTTACTTTTGAATGGGAACGTTACTTTTGAATGGGAACGTTACTTTTGAATGTGAACGTTACATTTGAATGGGAACGTTACTTTTGAATGGGAACGTTACTTTTGAATGGGAACGTTACATTTGAATGGGAACGTTACATTTGAATGGGAACGTTACATTCGAATGGGAACGTTACTTTTGAATGGGAACGTTACATTTGAATGGGAACGTTACTTTTGAATGGGAACGTTACTTTTGAATGAGAACGTTACATTTGAATGGGAACATTACTTTTGAATGTGAACGTTACATTTGAATGGGAACGTTACTTTTGAATGGGAACGTTACTTTTGAATGTGAACGTTACATTTGAATGGGAACGTTACTTTTGAATGGGAACGTTACTTTTGAATGAGAACGTTACATTTGAATGTGAACGTTACATTTGAATGGGAACGTTACTTTTGAATGGGAACGTTACTTTTGAATGTGAACGTTACATTTGAATGGGAACGTTACATTTGAATGGGAACGTTACTTTTGAATGTGAACGTTAGATTTGAATGGGAACGTTACATTTGAATGGGAACGTTACTTTTGAATGTGAACGTTACATTTGAATGGGAACGTTACTTTTGAATGTGAACGTTACTTTTGAATGAGAACGTTACTTTTGAATGAGAACGTTACTTTTGAATGAGAACGTTACTTTTAAATGGGAAAGTTACTTTTGAATGGGAACGGTAGACCTTCTTTATAATAATCTTTGTTTTATTTACAAGTTTAAAACATTTTTGTTAAGTAAATAACATCAGAATGGTCATTTCCGTGTGAACTAACTGCCAGAATCGATGTGTTGTCCACTTAATAGAGGAGTTTATCTGCAGTGCGAACAGGACTGTGTGTTCAGACTCTTCATCAGTGAACGAGCGTCTGTAATGCAGTTGATAAGAAGTTCCTCTTCGGCACACACAGGTGATAAAGAGTCAGAGATAGGTCAGTTCACCGCTGCTAGTTAACACTAATGGCTTCAGTATTGCTTTTCTGATTCACGGACCGCACACACACATGATGGACATCAGCAATCAAGCTGTAAGATCCGAACACAAGCACTTCAAGATTATGGGCCTTATTTTAACGATATCAGCGCATGGTCTAAAGCTCACGGGGCAAGTGCACTAGTGCTAGTTTAACGACGGGATATTCCCTATTCTCTTAGTGAGTAATGTGTGTGTTTTGTCTCTATTCTCTTAGTGAGTAATGTGTGTGTTTTGTCTCTATTCTCTTAGTGAGTAATGTGTGTGTATTGGGCGTAACGCAAAATAAACCAATCAGAGTCTCGTCTCCCATTCGCTTTAAAAGACAGTTGTGCTTCGCTATTTACATTTACACAAAAACTGAACGCTTCTCAGTTTGCAGAGTGTGTGTTACAAAGCAGAGTGTGTGTGTGTGTTATAAGCAGAGTGTGTGTGTGTGTTTAATAAGCAGAGTGTGTGTGTGTAATAAGCAGTGTGTGTGTGTGTGTGATAAGCAGAGTGTACGTGAGCTGCTGTAAAGCCTAAACACTCTCTGTTACTGTAATCTCCTGTTATCACTGTAAAGCTGCTGTGGAACTCTATACTGTTAAAGCGCTGTATAAATGAAGGCTTATGACATATTATGGACTTCAACAATCAAGAAGTCAGATCCAAACACAAGCTCTTAAATATGTAGTTTGTTTCTGATCTTGGATTCAGATGCGACATTTTTGAGACGCCGCTTCAGTCTGTTCTTTGGAAAGATCACATGGATGGATGGATGGATTAATAGATGGATGGATGGATGGATTGATGGATGGATGGATGGATTAATGGATGGATGGATGGATGGATGGATGGATGGATGGATGGATTAATGGATGGATGGATGGATGGATGGATGGATGGATGGATGGGTGGTTGGATGGATGGATGGATGGATGGATGGATGGATTGATGGATGGATGGATGGATTAATAGATGGATGGATTGATGGATGGATGGATTAATAGATGGATGGATGGATGGATGGAATGATGGATGGATGGAATGATGGATGGATGGATGGATGGATGGATGGATTAATGGATGGATGGATTAATGGATGAATGGATGGAATGATGGATGGATGGATGGATTAATCGATGGATGGATTAATGGATGGATGGATGGATGGATGGATGGATGGATTAATAGATGGATGGATGGATGGATGGATGGATGGAATGATGGATGGATGGATGGATGGAATGATGGATGGATGGATGGATTAATCGATGGATGGATGGATGGATTAATGGATGGATGGATGGATGGATTAATGGATGGATGGATTAATGGATGGATGGATTAATGGATGGATGGATGGAATGATGGATGAATGGATGGATTAATAGATGAATGCATGGATGGATGGATGGATTAATGGATGGATGGATGGAATGATTGATGAATGGATGTATGGACGGATTAATAGATGGAATAATGGTTGAATGGATGGAATGATGGATGAATGGATGGATTAATGGATTAATGGATGGATGGATGGAATGATGGATTAATGGATGAATGGATGGAATGATTAATGGATGGATGGATGGATAGATTAATGGATGGATGGATGGATTAATGGATGGATTAATGGATGGATGGAATGATGGATGAATGGATGGATTAATAGATGAATGCATGGATGGATGGATGGATTAATGGATGGAATGATGGATGAATGGATGGATTAATAGATGAATGCATGGATGGATGGATGGATTAATGGATGGATTAATGGATGGATGGATGGAATGATTGATGAATGGACGGATTAATAGATGGAATATTGGTTGAATGGATGGAATGATGGATGAATGGATGGATTAATGGATGAATGGATGGATGGATGGATTAATGGATGAATGGATGGATGGAATAATGGATGGATGGATGGATGGATTAATGGATGAATGGATGGATTAATGGATGAATGGATGGATTAATGGACGAATGGATGGATGGAATAATGGATGAATAGATGGATGGATGGATTAATGGATGAATGGATGGATTAATGGATGGATGATGGATGGATGGATGGAATGATGGATGGATGGATTAATGGATAGATTAATGGATGGATGGATGGATGGATTAATGGATGGATGGAATAATGGATGGATGGATGGATGGATAGATTAATGGATGGATGGATGGATGGATTAATGGATGGATGGAATAATGGATGGATGGATGGATGGATGGATTAATGGGTGGATGGATGGATGGATGGATTAATGGATTAATGGATGGATTAATGGGTGGGTGGATGGATGGATGGATGGATGGATGGATAGATAGATGGATAGATAGATGACCTTCTTTATAATAATCTTTGTTTTATTTACAACTTTAAAACATTTTTGCTAAGTAATTAACAACAGAATGGTCATTTCCGTGTGAATTAACTGCCAGAATCGATGTGTTGTCCACTTAATAGAGGAGTTTATCTGCAGTGCGAACAGGACTGTGTGTTCAGACTCTTTATGCAGAAGCTCTTCAACATGTAGTCCATCTCTGATCTCGGACGGGACGCCACAGCACGACGGTGTTTCGAGACGCCGCTTCGGTTTGTTCTCTGGAAAGTCTTCAGTCTGATCACTAGATGCTCCAGAAGTGTGTGGCCGGCGTCCAGAGGGTCTTTATCCAGGGCATGCGAGACAAACGTTCCCAGATGTGCTCTCTGAAGCCGGACAGGGGACTCCCAGGAGCCGGGAACACAGATGTCTGCTTCTGATCACCGGTATCGATGCTTCTGTTTCAGGAGCCAGATGTTCTGCATGACATCAGACGGCAGAACGACATCACACACACTGAGCATTGCAGGAATCAAACACAGATTTGTCTCTCTCCGTTGAGATCCAGATTCTATTAAAATGCATTTGAGCGTTTCGCCCTCGTATTACCAGATTCTCAGGTGTGAGATTAAACACACACATACGCTTCCCAACCAGACGCTAATGCTGTAATTATTACAGGAACAACAGAAGAGACGCTCGGCTTCGGATGTTCCCGTCGCTCGCGCTCCACATCCAACAACGATCGCTCCGTATCGACCGCTGCATCTCGCGCTCATTCACACACACTCCTCCATCTGTGGGCCTTTATCACTGATGCACTTGTGAGAGAGAAAATCGATGTCTGGAGTTGTTGCATTGCATTGATGTGCTTTAAAACTCGTGCTGTTTATTTTCACACAGACGCTTGTGTTTCTGTTTCGCTGACCAGCTTTTGAGTTTTACTGTCATAATCACGGCCATTACACTCGGCCTCACACACGGGTTATTGTACTCCAGTTTTTGATATGTTGTGTGAATCTCCTGTTGTGGAGGAAAATTGCTGCCATGCAATCGTCCTGGTAATGTGTGTGTGTGTGTGTGTGTGTGTGAGTGCTTTCAAACCGTAGATTGTCCAGCTCCTCGTGATGTACAGTACGGTAGTGCTGGTAGTTTGTGTGTGCGTGAGGGAGAGAGAGTGTGTGAAGGTGTGTGTGTGTGTGTAGATTGTCCAGCTCCTCGTGATGTACAGTACGGTAGTGCGTGTGTGTGTGTGTGTGTATGAGAGAGTGTGTGAAGGTGTGTGTGTTGTTTGGGTGAAGGTGTGTGTGTGTGAGAGAAAGTGTGTGTGTGTGTGTGTGTCACTATTGGTTCTGCTAAGGTTATAGTATAAACACAATAATGTTTGGATGTCACTGTGAGACTGAATGTGTGTTTCAAGCGTGCGACTCAGAAATATTCAGCGTTGTTTTGTATTCTGCTACTTGTTGGTGCAGAACTAATGTTAGTGTAAATCGTTTCCTATATAAATGGACTCATTCAGCAATGTGCGTAAGAATAGATATATGGGTGATTTGCGTGTTTCATGAACGAGTGTGTGTGTAAATGTGGACCGGTTCATGTTTGCTTTTGTGTTCTTCCTCCTCTTCATTTTACCTTCCGATTTCAGCACTGCTGTCGTCAGTCTGTGTACGTCGTCTCAATGTTATAAATCTAAATATATAAATATAAAGAGTGTTGTGTGTGTGTGTGTCTGCAAGAGTGTGTGTGTGTGTGTGTGTGTGTGCGTGCGGTGTGTGAGTGTGTGTGTGTGAGAGAGAGTATTTATGTGTGTGTGTGAGTGAGTAAGTGTGTGTGTGAGTGTGTGTGTGCGTGAGTAAGTGTGTGTGTGTGTGTGTGCGTGAGTAAGTATGTGAGTGAGTAAGTATGTGAGTGAGTGAGTGTGTGTGTGAGTGAGTAAGTGTGTGTGTGTGTGTGTGTGTGTGAGTGAGTGAGTGTGAGTAAGTGTGTGTGTGTATGTGTGTGTGAGAGAGAGAGAGTATTTATGAGTGTGTGAGTGAGTGAGTGAGTGAGTGTGTGTGTGAGTGAGTGAGTAAGTATGTGAGTGAGTGTGTGAGTGAGTAAGTGTGTGTGTGAGTGAGTAACTGTGTGTGTGTGAGTGAGTGAGTGAGTGAGTGTGTGAGTGAGTAAGTGTGTGTGTGAGTGTGAGTAAGTGTGTGTGTGTATGTGTGTGAGAGAGAGAGTATTTATGAGTGTGTGTGTGTGTTTGAGAGAGTGTGTGCGTGTGTGTGTCAGGATCAGGTGTGTACTGCTATTGAGACTGGATGAATAATCACTGGCTCACGCTTGAGATCGCTCTGGTCTTGTCGAGAGCTTCTTGGCTCACACAGGTCATATTTTGCATCCAGAATATGAAAATACAATTTTTCATTCTACGGTGTTGTCAATAGACTTGCCCTCCTGCTCCTAGTCTGAAATAACATTATATATATCATTAGTATAGTGATTTTCACTTCTTATTTTGTTTTTTTAAAGTCCCCCTGTGGTGTAAATCCAGCGTTTAATGTTGTTTATGTGTGTATGTGGTGTGTTTAATACGCTTTAAGACACACCGTGTGTAAGTTCATAAGTCGACAGCATTGCTGAGTATTTCCTGCTTAAAACTGCAGTGAACCAAAGACAGTCTCAAAAACACGGTTTGAAATCGCTGGTGTTTCTGACGTCACAAACGACCTTGTAACCAATCAGATCAACGTGTGATCGTCAACCAGTGGATCTCTGAGCTGAGTGAGTGAGTGGAGGCGGGGCTCATTTGCATATTCATAGGAAATGATGGCAAGGGTGTCGAGTTACATTCAAGATATTTTAAGGCATTTTTCAAGGAAAATACGTTTAAATATGTCATTTTGGGGATCAAAGATGAGTTTTAAGGGATGTAATGATTGACTACAGGGCGACTTTAAGTTGAGGGTGAAAAATGGCCTGTGAATCTTTAACTTACACGGATCTGTGTGTCATTGTGGGACAGTACTCTTCTGGTGTGCTAGTGAATGTAAAAAATAAGTGGTAAAGCTATTGTAAAAAACCCTGGTCAGGATATCCGGTTTCATCCGAGTTTGAGTCCGGCATCGGTGAATTATTCCTCGAGAAACAACCTTGCCAAAGCTGAAGCCTGTGCAGTCTGTGTGTGTGTGTGTGTGTGTGTGTGTGTGTGACCCCTGACCCGAGAGCTTGTTCATCACACGGCACGTGCCTTAACCTCAGCGCTGCATATAAAGCTTCCAGAGCCGAAGAGTGAAGGGAAAAACAAGATTAGAATACAGAGATTTGACACTGTAATGTATTCGGCTCTCCTAATAGACGCTCCGTCTCAATTAAGCTCCGATCTGAGACTAGCGGAGCGCTCGCGACTCTCAGAGAAGTTCATCAATCTTAGCAGTTCTTTCTCAGCAGCAAAATAGAGTGAGGCAAATTTCTGCTTTTAATTAATGTAGTGCTTCCTTTACTGCTGTTCAGCATCTTTCCAGCATCGAGAGAGAGAGAGAGAGAGAGAGAGAGAGAGAGAGAGAGAGAGAGAGAGAGAGAGAGAGAGAGAGATTAAGTGAAAAGCGGCCAGGAGGAGAACAGCAAAGATCGGCAAACTCTGTAATGAATGTCTAAGTTTTGGCACTTATGATGGATGAGCAGCGAATGTTGTTTGTCACAGACGCAAGCAGCTAGCCTAGCACGACGCTTAGCACGGATAGCAATGGCGCTAACAATGCAATTAGAGCTCAATTCAATTCGCATTTATTTGTACAGCGCTCTTCACAATGCACATCGTTTCAAAGCAGCTTTACAGAAAATGCATGAGTTTATATTACAGTTTACAGTGATCTGTTAGCAGAGGAGACTGTATAAGTTATGTATTTCAGAAATGTACTTATACAAATCACAGTTGGCTAAAGATGTATTAATTTAAACTATGTAACAATTTAAGGCGGAAACAACGAGCTCATTGAAGTAATGAATACTTGTTTGTTGTTAACAAATGCACCAATGCTGCGTTTCTCTAAATGTCATAATCAATGACTAAACGATCAGTTGTGTAATAGATGAACACACATGTGTGAGTTGTGTAATAGATGAACGCACGTGTGTGAGTTGTGTAATAGATGAACACACATGTGTGAGTTGTGTAATAGATGAACGCAGATGTGTGAGTTGTGTAATAGATGAATGCACATGTGTGAGTTGTGTAATAGATGAACGCACATGTGTGAGTTGTGTAATAGATGAACGCATGTGTGAGTTGTGTAATAGATGAACGCACATGTGTGAGTTGTGTAATAGATGAACACACATGTGTGAGTTGTGTAATAGATGAACGCAGATGTGTGAGTTGTGTAATAGATGAACACACATGTGTGAGTTGTGTAATAGATGAACACACATGTGTGAGTTGTGTAATAGATGAACGCACATGTGTGAGTTGTGTAATAGATGAACACATGTGTGAGTTGTGTAATAGATGAACGCACATGTGTGAGTTGTGTAATAGATGAACACACATGTGTGAGTTGTGTAATAGATGAACGCACATGTGTGAGTTGTGTAATAGATGAACACACATGTGTGAGTTGTGTAATAGATGAACACACATGTGTGAGTTGTGTAATAGATGAACACACATGTGTGAGTTGTGTAATAGATGAACGCACATGTGTGAGTTGTGTAATAGATGAACACACATGTGTGAGTTGTGTAATAGATGAACGCAGATGTGTCAGTTGTGTAATAGATGAACGCACATGTGTGAGTTGTGTAATAGATGAACACACATGTGTGAGTTGTGTAATAGATGAACACACATGTGTGAGTTGTGTAATAGATGAACGCACATGTGTGAGTTGTGTAATAGATGAACACACATGTGTGAGTTGTGTAATAGATGAACGCACATGTGTGAGTTGTGTAATAGATGAACGCAGATGTGTGAGTTGTGTAATAGATGAACGCACATGTGTGAGTTGTGTAATAGATGAACGCAGATGTGTCAGTTGTGTAATAGATGAACGCACATGTGTGAGTTGTGTAATAGATGAACACACATGTGTGAGTTGTGTAATAGATGAACACACATGTGTGAGTTGTGTAATAGATGAACACACATGTGTGAGTTGTGTAATAGATGAACGCACATGTGTGAGTTGTGTAATAGATGAACACATGTGTGAGTTGTGTAATAGATGAACGCACATGTGTGAGTTGTGTAATAGATGAACACACATGTGTGAGTTGTGTAATAGATGAACGCACATGTGTGAGTTGTGTAATAGATGAACACACATGTGTGAGTTGTGTAATAGATGAACACACATGTGTGAGTTGTGTAATAGATGAACGCAGATGTGTCAGTTGTGTAATAGATGAACGCACATGTGTGAGTTGTGTAATAGATGAACACACATGTGTGAGTTGTGTAATAGATGAACGCACATGTGTGAGTTGTGTAATAGATGAACGCACATGTGTGAGTTGTGTAATAGATGAACACACATGTGTGAGTTGTGTAATAGATGAACGCACATGTGTGAGTTGTGTAATAGATGAACGCAGATGTGTCAGTTGTGTAATAGATGAACGCAGATGTGTCAGTTGTGTAATAGATGAACGCACATGTGTGAGTTGTGTAATAGATGAACGCAGATGTGTCAGTTGTGTAATAGATGAACGCAGATGTGTCAGTTGTGTAATAGATGAACGCACGTGTGTGAGTTGTGTAATAGATGAACGCAGATGTGTCAGTTGTGTAATAGATGAACGCACATGTGTGAGTTGTGTAATAGATGAACGCAGATGTGTCAGTTGTGTAATAGATGAACGCACATGTGTGAGTTGTGTAATAGATGAACGCAGATGTGTGAGTTGTGTAATAGATGAACGCAGATGTGTGAGTTGTGTAATAGATGAACGCACATGTGTGAGTTGTGTAATAGATGAACGCAGATGTGTGAGTTGTGTAATAGATGAACGCAGATGTGTGAGTTGTGTAATAGATGAACGCACATGTGTGAGTTGTGTAATAGATGAACGCAGATGTGTCAGTTGTGTAATAGATGAACGCAGATGTGTGAGTTGTGTAATAGATGAACACACATGTGTGAGTTGTGTAATAGATGAACGCACGTGTGTGAGTTGTGTAATAGATGAACACAGATGTGTGAGTTGTGTAATAGATGAACGCAGATGTGTCAGTTGTGTAATAGATGAACGCAGATGTGTCAGTTGTGTAATAGATGAACGCACATGTGTGAGTTGTGTAATAGATGAACGCAGATGTGTCAGTTGTGTAATAGATGAACGCACGTGTGTGAGTTGTGTAATAGATGAACGCAGATGTGTCAGTTGTGTAATAGATGAACGCAGATGTGTCAGTTGTGTAATAGATGAACGCACGTGTGTGAGTTGTGTAATAGATGAACGCAGATGTGTCAGTTGTGTAATAGATGAACGCACATGTGTGAGTTGTGTAATAGATGAACACACATGTGTGAGTTGTGTAATAGATGAACGCACATGTGTGAGTTGTGTAATAGATGAACACACATGTGTGAGTTGTGTAATAGATGAACGCACATGTGTGAGTTGTGTAATAGATGAACGCACATGTGTGAGTTGTGTAATAGATGAACACACATGTGTGAGTTGTGTAATAGATGAACGCACATGTGTGAGTTGTGTAATAGATGAACACACATGTGTGAGTTGTGTAATAGATGAACACACATGTGTGAGTTGTGTAATAGATGAACGCACATGTGTGAGTTGTGTAATAGATGAACGCAGATGTGTGAGTTGTGTAATAGATGAACGCACATGTGTGAGTTGTGTAATAGATGAACGCAGATGTGTGAGTTGTGTAATAGATGAACGCACATGTGTGAGTTGTGTAATAGATGAACACACATGTGTGAGTTGTGTAATAGATGAACACACATGTGTGAGTTGTGTAATAGATGAACGCACATGTGTGAGTTGTGTAATAGATGAACGCAGATGTGTGAGTTGTGTAATAGATGAACGCACATGTGTGAGTTGTGTAATAGATGAACGCAGATGTGTCAGTTGTGTAATAGATGAACGCACATGTGTGAGTTGTGTAATAGATGAACACACATGTGTGAGTTGTGTAATAGATGAACGCACATGTGTGAGTTGTGTAATAGATGAACGCAGATGTGTGAGTTGTGTAATAGATGAACGCACATGTGTGAGTTGTGTAATAGATGAACGCAGATGTGTGAGTTATGTAATAGATGAACGCAGATGTGTCAGTTGTGTAATAGATGAACGCACATGTGTGAGTTGTGTAATAGATGAACGCACATGTGTGAGTTGTGTAATAGATGAACGCAGATGTGTCAGTTGTGTAATAGATGAACGCACATGTGTGAGTTGTGTAATAGATGAACGCAGATGTGTCAGTTGTGTAATAGATGAACGCAGATGTGTCAGTTGTGTAATAGATGAACGCAGATGTGTCAGTTGTGTAATAGATGAACGCAGATGTGTCAGTTGTGTAATAGATGAACGCAGATGTGTCAGTTGTGTAATAGATGAACGCAGATGTGTCAGTTGTGTAATAGATGAACGCACGTGTGTGAGTTGTGTAATAGATGAACGCACGTGTGTGAGTTGTGTAATAGATGAACGCACGTGTGTGAGTTGTGTAATAGATGAACGCACGTGTGTGAGTTGTGTAATAGATGATTGTACTTTGAGTTGTATTTCACATTGATTTGCCACATCACAGCAGGTTTATGTGTGTTTGCAGTTGCACCAGTATCGACGGGTTTTACGGCTGTTACGAACTCTTTCAAACACTCTTTCACGGTCGTCGTACTGTACACGAGTTCGTCACATTCAGAAATGCCCCACTTTATGTTTTTGTTTTGTTTGGCGATTCTACATACAGCAATATTCATGTTTTTGAACTTTTTTTGGGTAACACTTTACAATAAGGTCCCATTCGTTAACATTATTCAATGCATTAAATAACATTAAATGAGCAATACATTTCTTACAGTCTTTATTTAAAGTCCCCCGTAGTCAATAATTTTATCCCTTAAAGGGTAACTAAACCCCTGGTCAGAGCCTGACTCCACCCACTGGCAATATTTGAAAAATGCTGGAAAAGTGGGCAGAGCCCAGCGGAGATAGAGGGGACGAACCGAGGGCGGGGCTGAGTGGGGGCGTGCACCTGAGACCCGCAGTGACAGCCGCTGTCAGACTCGCTAAAATAGAGTGACGCAAGTAGCTTTGCAACAGAGCGGTCATTTGAAGTCGAGAACTTTTCTCCCTCACCTTCACCTGAAGTGGAGGAGGGTGAATTGTCTGTGGACACAGGGCCAGAGCCATATCAAGTCGAGCTGCTGGCTCAAACTTAACTCCCGCATCGCGATCGGCATCTGATTATTCTTATATTCAGTCATTTTGAGGTAATTTTTGTCCCAGGATTATTATTACTATTAGGCCTACGTGCAGTATATTTTGCTGCTATGTGAAAAAAAAATATCCAGCAAATCGCGCCGGCGCGTTTGTCGACACCAGAGGATTAACTTTAGCCTAATAGGAAGGAACGTAAATTGTGATTAAAAATATATGCTCACTCACATCATGACGCCGCTGCGGTGGTGGAGTACATGCAGGAAGAGCAGCGTTTGGCGTGTGGAGAAGCCCATTTCCACCTCCATTGCGTTGGAGAAGCAATCCCTTGTAAAATGCAGGTTGCACACTCAAGCGATAGGCGAGAGTTAACTACCTAGGCTACACGAAATAATCTAAATAACTATATAAATGCTATGCTAACTAGATGCTAATATATCTATCCTCCTGATCATTTTCAATACTCGTAATTCCAACTCCTGACTCGCTACAGTAGTTTTGACGGAACCAGATGCTTTTATACCAGGGGTGCCAAGGGCGTGACAGAGTAGCGTCAGAGAGTACCCTACGTCAGAGAGTACCCTACGTCAGAGATTACCCTACGTCAGAGAGTACCCTACGTCAGAGAGTACCCTACGTCAGAGAGTACCCTACGTCAGAGAGAACCCTACGTCAGAGAGAACCCTACGTCAGAGAGAACCCTACGTCAGAGAGTACCCTACGTCAGAGAGTACCCTACGTCAGAGAGAACCCTACGTCAGAGAGTACCCTACGTCAGAGAGAACCCTACGTCAGAGAGTACCCTACGTCAGAGAGTACCCTACGTCAGAGAGAACCCTACGTCAGAGAGTACCCTACGTCAGAGAGTACCCTACGTCAGAGAGTACCCTACGTCAGAGAGAACCCTACGTCAGAGAGTACCCTACGTCAGAGAGTACCCTACGTCAGAGAGAACCCTACGTCAGAGAGAACCCTACGTCAGAGAGTACCCTATGTCAGAGAGTACCCTACGTCAGAGAACCCTACGTCAGAGAGTACCCTACGTCAGAGAGTACCCTACGTCAGAGAGAACCCTACGTCAGAGAGTACCCTACGTCAGAGAGTACCCTACGTCAGAGAGTACCCTACGTCAGAGAGTACCCTACGTCAGAGAGTACCCTACGTCAGAGAGAACCCTACGTCAGAGAGAACCCTACGTCAGAGAGTACCCTACGTCAGAGAGTACCCTACGTCAGAGAGTACCCTACGTCAGAGAGTACCCTACGTCAGAGAGAACCCTACGTCAGAGAGAACCCTACGTCAGAGACTACCCTACGTCAGAGAGTACCCTACGTCAGAGAGTACCCTACGTCAGAGAGTACCCTACGTCAGAGAGTACCCTACGTCAGAGAGAACCCTACGTCAGAGAGTACCCTACGTCAGAGAGAACCCTACGTCAGAGAGTACCCTACGTCAGAGAGTACCCTACGTCAGAGAGTACCCTACGTCAGAGAGTACCCTACGTCAGAGAGAACCCTACGTCAGAGAGTACCCTACGTCAGAGAGAACCCTACGTCAGAGAGTACCCTACGTCAGAGAGTACCCTACGTCAGAGAGAACCCTACGTCAGAGAGTACCCTACGTCAGAGAGAACCCTACGTCAGAGAGAACCCTACGTCAGAGAGTACCCTACGTCAGAGAGAACCCTACGTCAGAGAGTACCCTACGTCAGAGAGAACCCTACGTCAGAGAGAACCCTACGTCAGAGAGAACCCTACGTCAGAGAGTACCCTACGTCAGAGAGAACCCTACGTCAGAGAGTACCCTACGTCAGAGAGAACCCTACGTCAGAGAGTACCCTACGTCAGAGAGTACCCTACGTCAGAGAGTACCCTACGTCAGAGAGTACCCTACGTCAGAGAGTACCCTACGTCAGAGAGTACCCCTACTGCAGGAGCTTTCCGTTTAACCTGAAGAGGGCACAGCGCTCAGACGTTTTTACACCATATATTTGAAAATTAAAACACTTTATACCCAAATGTTAAAAACTGTACTCGAATCAATGAACAGCATTCAGTCCCTCCAGTTTTTTGCGATTCTGCGATCGCTGAATACAACACAAAATCAACAAAATGTCACAATTTTTGGCGATCCTGCATAATTCCTAATTTAACCGCAAAATAATCACAAAAATTCAAAAAAAGACCTCACAAAACATTAAATTATAATCACCCAAATATCTCTAGTTAATTAAAGTTTCAATGCATTTTTACGTGGATACAGATGTTGCGCACGTTTGATGTCTGTGAGCGGTCTGTCAGAAACATGGCGAAAGAAAATGCGTCTCTCCTGCCCTCTCACATAAGCGCCCAGGTTTTCATTGGGCAGGACGGCAAACTTATTAACGCGTTTAACATGATTGAATGACATAACAAAAAGTATGATATGCTTGATGGTACTAAAAAGAATGATTAAAAGCGCAGTATACCGTGAAAGAGAACTCATTTCAGCCAGTCGAGTGACAGTCTGTCTCTGACTGCAAGTGTGTGTGTGTGTGTGTGTGTGACTGACTGACTGCGTGTCACCGCCTGTCGGCCTAGTTAGAATATTGAATTCTCTTTATAGTGCTTGAACAAATACACATAGCTACAATTACTTCAAAATATTCATCTTGGCAAGTATTTACGTAAAACAATTAGTAATAACTGATTGCGGCGTTTGTCATTACTGTAGTAGGTCTTAAAGTGACAGTAACCTAATTTCCCTGCTGTTGTCAGTGTTGTTAATGTTAATCAAGCAACAACAATAGGCTACAGCACAATTTAAAAAAAAAAGAATTTGATTAAACCAAATAAACAAGCTTTATGCATTTTGTTTGTGATTTGTGTCATGTATGACTATTGTGCATCTGACATAATACTATTATGGTAAATGTGATGTCCTAATTATAAAATATAAAAATCGCAAATTTTTTCACAAATTTCTGGAAATTACCACCACAAAATCAATCATTTTGATGGCAAAAATCACACAAAAAAATCGTGAAATCCTGGAGGGACTGAGCATTTATGAAGCTCCATTCTTACAGATAATTAAATAAAAAAAGTTGTTTTAGTGTTTAGTTACCCTTTAAAACTCACCAAAATTACATATTTTTTTAACGTTATTTGAAATTGTTCCACTTTAGCACAATCAAATATACTTTATTGTATCTTTAGTTGGACCTCAACACTATTTCCAGATAATTAAAGTGCATTAAAGGGGTCATATAATGATACATGCACTTTTTCAAGTTGATTGTACTGAAATGTGTGTTGGCAGTGCCTGTACACAACCATCATATAATGATAAAAATATATCCAGTGTTTTTGTTTTAATCTCCTTATATGTTTCTCCCTGTCTCAAATCGAGCCGTTAGACCGTGTGACGTCACTCAGACGCCCCTCCCACGAGTGTTGATTGACAGCAGCGTTTCAACACAGACCCGCCCTGAGCGAGCTGTCAATCATAGTCCGAAACGGCCGCAGAACAGAGGGGCGGAGTCAGCGAAGCTCATTATCATTTAAAGGCACATGCACTGAAAACAGCTGTTTTTGACCAGGTAAAATGAGTGTTTTCTTACAATACTAATGAGAATTTTTAATTAAATTATATTACAAACTTTTCATTTAGACCCTAAAGAATCAAATTAACTTGTATGAAAATGGCATTATATGACCCCTTTAAGTACAAAATTAGCAGACTTTAAGTATGCAAATTTAGCATACTAAAAATTGCAGGATATTTATATTAAATACATAAATATAAATGTATTTGTAGTATACTTAGCACAACATAAATACATTTCAAATATATTTTATTTTCCACTAGGGTATACTTGAGTTTCAGAGGAAATAGGAGCGATCTTTAATTCTTCACTGACATTTGACCCTCATTTACAAAATAATTTCTTTTTTAATCTTAGAGACAATTGCGTCTCATGCTATCCCTTTCAATTGCAGAAAACTTAATTATTAATATATTTGTTTTTCTGTCGCATTGATTATTGTAATGCGCTTCATACTGGGGTTTCTAAGCATAACTAAATAAACTACAGTAATGTTCAATATTCTGCAGCTAGAATTACAACTAGGACCAATAAAAAGGATCATATTAATCCCGTTTTGAAATCCCAATGTGCTATTGTTGATTTATTTTGTATTTTTCTTACCTTGTAAAGTGCTTTGAGAAGCTTCTTTAAATTGCTAGAGAAAAGTTA
>CM060596.1:1132500-1147500 GCA_030578255.1 Tiaroga cobitis | reverse complement strand
ACACACACACACGGACACACACACACGGACACACACACACACGGAGACACACACACACGGAGACACACACACACGGACACACACACACGGAGACACACACACACGGACACACACACACGGAGACACACACACACGGACACACACACACGGACACACACACACGGACACACACACACACGGACACACACACGGACACACGCACACACACACACGGACACACACACACGGACACACACACACACGGACACACACACGGACACACACGGTGTGCGTGTGTGCGTGCGTGTGTGAGTGAGTGAGTGTGTGAGTGAGTGAGTGTGTGTGTGTCCGTGTGTGTGTGTCTCCGTGTGTGTGTGTCCGTGTGTGTGTGTCTCCGTAAATCAGAGTTAGTGTGTGTCTGTGTTTGTTTGTGTGTGAGTGAGAGTTAGTGAGTGTGTGTGAGTCAGAGTTTGTGTGTGTGCATGTGTGTGTGAGTGAGAGTTAATGAGTGAGGTAGTGAGTGAGTGAGTGTGTGTGTGTGTGTGCGCGTGTGCGCGTGTGTGTGAGAGTTAATGAGTGAGGTAGTGAGTGTGTTTGAGTCAGAGTTAGTGTGTGTGTGTGTGTGTGTGTGTGTGAGTGAGAGTTAATGAGTGAGGTAGTGAGAGAGTGAGTGAGTGAGTGAATAAGTGAGTGAGTGAGAGTGAGTGAGTGAGTGAGTGAGTGAGTGAGTGAGTGAGTGAGTGAATGAGTGAGTGAGTCTGTGTGTGTGCGCGTGTGTGTGCACGTGTGTGTGCGCGTGAGTGAGTGAGTGAGTGAGAGTGAGTGAGTGAGTGAGTGAGTGAGTGGGTGAGTGAGTCTGTGTGTGTGCGCGTGTGTGTGCGCGTGAGTGAGTGAGTGAGTCTGTGTGTGTGCGCGTGTGTGTGCGCGTGAGTGAGTGAGTGAGTGAGTGAGTGAGTCTGTGTGTGCGCGTGAGTGAGTGAGTGAGTCTGTGTGTGTGTGCGCGTGTGTGTGCGCGTGAGTGAGTGAGTGAGTGAGTGAGTCTGTGTGTGTGCGCGCGTGTGTGTGCGCGTGAGTGAGTGAGTGAGTGTGTGTGTGTGTGCGCGTGAGTGTGAGTGAGTGAGTGTGTGTGTGCGCGTGAGTGAGTGAGTGAGTGAGTGAGTGAGTGAGTCTGTGTGTGCGCGTGAGTGTGAGTGAGTGAGTGAGTCTGTGTGTGTGTGCGCGTGAGTGAGTGAGTGAGTGAGTCTGTGTGTGTGCGCGTGTGTGCGCGTGAGTGTGTGTGTGCGCGTGTGTGTGCGCGTGAGTGAGTGAGTGAGTGAGTCTGTGTGTGCGCGTGAGTGTGAGTGAGTGAGTGAGTCTGTGTGTGTGCGCGTGAGTGTGAGAGTGAGTGAGTCTTCGTGTGTGCGCGTGATTGTGAGTGAGTGAGTCTGTGTGTGTGCGCGTGTGTGTGCGCGTGAGTGTGACTGAGTGAGTGTGTGAGTGCGTGCGTGAGTGCGAGTGAGAGTGAGTGAGTGAGTGAGTGAGTGAGTGAGTCTGTGTGTGCGCGTGAGTGTGAGTGAGTGAGTGAGTCTGTGTGTGCGCGTGAGTGTGAGAGTGAGTGAGTCTTCGTGTGTGCGCGTGAGTGTGAGAGTGAGTGAGTCTTCGTGTGTGCGCGTGAGTGTGAGTGAGTGAGTCTGTGTGTGTGCGCGTGTGTGTGCGCGTGAGTGTGAGTGTGAGTGAGTGAGTGAGTGAGTGACTAAGTGAGTGTGTGAGTGCGTGCGTGAGTGCGAGTGAGAGTGAGTGAGTGAGTGAGTAAGTGAGTGTGAGTCATATTTAGTGAGTTAGAGTGTGTGTGTGAGTGAGAGTTAATGAGTGAGGTAGTGAGTGAGTGAGTCTGTGTGTGTGCGCGTGTGTGTGAGTGAGTGAGTCTGTGTGTGTGTGCGCGTGTGTGTGCGCATGAGTGTGAGAGTGATTGAGTGAGTCTGTGTGTGTGCGCGTGAGTGTGAGTGAGTGAGTGAGTGAGTGAGTCTGTGTGTGTGCGCGTGAGTGTGAGTGAGTGAGTGAGTGAGTGAGTCTGTGTGTGTGCGCGTGAGTGTGAGTGAGTGAGTGAGTGAGTGAGTCTGTGTGTGTGCGCGTGTGTGTGCGCGTGAGTGTGAGTGAGTGAGTGAGTGAGTGAGTGAGAGTCAGATTTAGTGAGTTAGAGTGTGTGTGTGTGTGTGTGTGTGTGTGTGTGTGTGTGTGTGTGTGTGTAATCTTATTAAAGCTGCAGTTCTCTGGCTTGTTATCGACTTAAACACTTGCTCTGGCATTTCCACTCTGACATCATGTTCAGTTTCTGCACCAGTGTTTTATACCAGTTCCCTCAGAACAAACCATTACCAGTGTTTCATACTGAACACACCATTACCAGCAGATAATCCCACAGCGGTGTAACACTTTAAATATATCCTTACACTGCAGTTTACATACAGATCCTGAACATCAGGACATTCCTACAGTACTACAGGCCACCACTCAGTGGCATAACAACACCCTAGCAACCCCATGCCACCCTAGCAACCCCAACCCCATGTGTTACACAGGCAATCTCCACTCAGATTTCTTCTGTAAATGTTAAACTGTGGTTTGGCTCGGCTCCTCCAGAGCTCTGGCAGGGACCGGATCATCCAGGAGCCAGTGGTCCGGTGACAGATCCTCTCATTCTCCTGTGTTATTCCTGCTCTCATTACCAGCTCATTCTGCTGGACGAGGAGCAGGTGGCGGAGCGGGCGAGAGTGTGTGTGTGTGTGTGTGTGTGTGTGCGTGTGTGTGTGTGAGAGACGGTCCCGGCGAGAGTTCGAGCGACTGATGCTCATTCACAGCCTGAACGGATCCAGACTCCAAGAGCTTTGGGTTTCTTTTATAAATGCTGCAGGCGGGGACAGAATTATAATTATTAACGCTGTGAATTATTTCGGATTTGTTCAATTGGTAATGTTCATCTGTCAATTCCAGGTTTTTGGTAAAATGGCGTAATAATCTTAGTAATTACTTAAAAAAAAAAAATAAACACTTGTAAGAGACATTATATAAGTGACAGCACAGTTTAGAGTCATGCGAGCCATATTTTCAATAATTTGTGCACTTTTTTTTTTGAGACATTTTGGGGGTCAGATGCTCAAGTGAAAAAAAAAAAAAAAAAAAAAAAAAAAAATATATATATATATATATATATATATATATATATATACATAAAGTGATTCATTAATGAAAGAAGCAAGTGTCCATTAACTTAACTTTATGAATGAGTCATTGAATCATTGACTCACCTGTTTTGTTCAAAGATGGTGAATCATTCAAGAACTAAACACTACTGTGTGTTGCTGCTGGGAGACGCAAGGTTTCTGCTGTGCTTATATATATATATATTTCTCGTATAATAGATTAAAATAAAATGTAAGGAAAAATTAAATACTATATATGAAACTAAAACCGCCAACAGATGGCAGCAAGTTGTAAAAAGTGAATCAGAATCATTAATTGAACTGATTTGTTCAACCGGCTGATTCAACCACTGACTTTATAAATGAATCATTGAATCATTGACGCACCCGATTTGATAAAAAAATGGTGAATCATTAAAGATCTGGGAAACAAGGTTTCTGCTTTGTTTGGCAAAATAGAGCAAAAACAGACAACGATGTGACTAAAAACTGTCCGTTCATATAATCAACTTATTGTTTATTGAACTGTTGTATAAAATGAATGCAATATTTGTAATCGTACTGATATTCGAGAGAAAATTACTCTTGCTCGTGTGATATTGTTTAACTATATTATGTTATAAACACAAAATACAAGAACTCATACAAGGGCAATTCATATGTTGAATTTGAATGTTTTCGATGTTTTAATAGTGGTTTAATTTCACTAATTTCATTAAGAGACTTCAGGAGGCAAGAGTCTCATCTGAGTTTGAAAGTCGTTGTGTTGTTCAGCATCATTATTGTTTTGTTCCTCCTCATGAAGATGAAGTGTGTTGAGTAGCCGTTTTGTCCTCAAACTCGCTGCATAAAGTTGTTTCTGTCAGAGGGACTAAATTATGATGAAGAGATGAAAACTGATGAGTTTCTCCATTACAGAACACTGACTGAGATGCTCTCTGATTATTAAAGACGGTCTAACTAGAGATGAAGAACACGTGAGTGATGTTCACCTGTACAGAACTGATGCTGTATCTGACGCCATCATGATGCTGTGCTGTGGACGGTTGCTATGGTGTTTTGGGTGGTTACTAAGGGGTTACTAGAGTGTTCTGAGTTGTTGCTATGTGGTTCCTATGGTGTTCTGGATGGTTGCTATTGGGTTGCTAGGGTTTTCTGAGTGATTGCTAGTGTGTTTGGGTGGTTGCTAAGGAGTTGCTAACTGGTTTCTAACTGGTTGATAAAGGGTTAGGGTGTTTTGGGTGGTTGCAATTGGTTTGTTAGGATGTTCTGGGTGGTTACAACAGAGTTGCTAGGCTGTTTTGGGTGGTTACAATGGAGTTGCTGGGATATTCTGTTGGGATGATAAGTCTTAGAGGTTGCTATGGGGTTACTAGGGTGTTCTGAGTGGTTACTAAAGGGTTGCTTGGGTGTTCTTAGTGGTTTCTTTGAGTTTACTAGGGCTATGAGGTTGCTGAGGTGTTCTGGTGGTTGCTATGGAGTTTCTATTGTTTTCTGAGTGGTTGCTATAAGGTTGCTAGACTGTTCTGGGTGGTTGCTATTAGGGGTTTGCATTGGCACTGCCCTCACAATTCGATTCGATTACGATTCACCAGGTAACGATTCAATTCAATTCGATTGTACGATGCATCACAATTCTACTGCACACAACAAGGCAAATTTTTCATCAGTCACGACTCACGAGGCAATACAAGCAGTCAGATATCAAACAACAGATTTATTGGCTACTATGTGTGTAATATAACTCTCCTGTATCTTTAACATAAATGCCATTAAATAAAATAAAATTTAAATCCAAGCTTTGGGTGCATTTTTTCCAAGCGCGTCCGCGCCGCATCGAGATAAAAACATCTCAACTTTTCAGAATGCCACAAGCGCACCGTAGGTCACGTGACTAGAACGGTTTGCTGTAACGGAGAGCGCAGCTGATGGTTGCTTCGCAACGACAGACGCCTCCAGAGCGCAACCGCCCTAGCGCTTTGGAAAAAGGAGAACGCGGCGCGCCTAGCGTTTTTAGGCGCTATATGTGAATGGCGCCATATCGCGGTCATCTCCCTCCGCCTCAGCCATCTTTATTGTTGTTATTATGCCCCCGGAAGTAATTGAAACTTCAAAACTTTATTGTCCAAGGCCAGAAAATAAACAGTGACATAATCGATAATGACACTTTGCCGCATCGATGCTGAATCGTACATTTCCCGCATTGCGTTGCATCGCCGAATCGATTATTGTTGACACCACTAGTTGCTATGGTGTTCTGAGTTATTGCTAAAGGGTTTCTAGGGTTTTCTTACTGGTAGCTATGATTTTACTAAGGCTATGAGGTCACTAGGGTGTTCTGATTGGTTGCTATAGGGTTGATAGGCTGTTTTGAGTGGTTGCAATGGGGTTGTTTGGGTTGTTAAGAAGTTCTGAGGTTGCTATGGGGTTACTAGGGTGTTCCGAGTCATTGCTAAAGGGTTGCTAGGATGTTCTAGGTGGTTGCTAGGGTGTTTAAAGTGGTTGCTATGGTGTTCTGAGTGATTGCTAAAGGGTTGCTAGGGTTTTCTTAGTGGTAGCTATGAGTTTACTAGGGCTATAAGGTCGCTAGGGTGTTCTGATTGGTTGCTATGGTGTTGCTTTTGTGTTCTAGGTGGTTGCTATGGTGTTGCTATTGTGTTCTGGGTGATTGCTGTAGGGTTGCTAGGCTGGTTTGGGTGGTTGCAATAAGTTTTGCTTGGGTTGTTAGTTCTGAGGTTGCTATGGGGTTACTAGGGTGTTCCGAGTCATTGCCAAAGGGTTTCTAGGATGTTCTAGGTGGTTGCTAAGGGGTTGCTAGGGTGTTCGAAGTGGTTGCTATGGAGTTGCTAGGCTAGGTGTTTCTTCCTGTCTGTTGTGAGATCTTTTGGTCTGTAGATGTGCCTCTGTTTCCTCCTCCAGTGTGTGTGTAAGATCGTGTTCACCTGTTTTAGGTGTAAAGCACCAGCACATAATTCTCGTATGCAGCTGTGGTAGATTTTTCTTACTTTCCTGACTCCTAATTACCTGGGGCGTCTCCAGTCGACACTTAATAATCTTTATACTCTAGCACTGCGTCTACAGTCGACACCCAAGCGTCTACAGTCGACACTTAATATCTATATACTCTAGCACGGCGTCTACAGTCGACAACTGGCTTCGAGTTTCCTAAACCCTAACTTGCTGCGCAGAATCAATAACTGACAGACTTCAGACAATCCCTTCGAATATGCTTTAATCACGGCCGGAGGATCTCAGACAGATTTCAGAGAGAATCCCACCAGCAAAAGGAATACAACAGTTTTTATAGAATAGGAGCATGGCAAAAATGACATGAAACATTACATAATTTCCCTACAATTTGATTGGTTCTTCATATGCAAACCCTTCTGTTACTAGGTAGAAGCAACTTAGAGCTTAAATGATTTTTTTTTTAAATAGAAAAGGGTTAGAAGTTAATTTGATTATATGTCATGAGACTATAATCTAGACAGTATATTTCTGATATTGCCTTATCCAGCATCTCAGATTTTTCCACTGGTTTCGACACAATCTTCAAGTGTTAGAATGTTAGGCCTAAAGGAGAAGTGAGGTTAGATGTTAGAGTTATGATTAGTTTAATATACAGTTAACTATTTTATTCATTAAAAAATCCATCACACAGCACAAAGACTATCTGTTTCAATGGGGTTGTTAAGAAGTTCTAAGAGGTTTCTATGGAGTTTCTAGGGTGGTCTGGTGGTTGCTTTGGGGTAACTATGGTGTTCTTAGTGGTGGCTATGAGTTTACTAGGGCTATGAGGTCACTAGGGTGTTCTGATTGGTTGTTATTGTGTTCTAGTTGGTTGCTATAGGGTTGATAGGCTCCTTCTTTCATAGTGGTTGCTATGGGGTTGCTAGGTTGTTTTGAGTTGTTGCTAGGCTGTTTTGAGTGGTTGCTATGGGTTAGTTATGGTGTTCTAGTTGGTTGCTATAGGGTTGCTAGGGTGATTTGAGTGGTTGCAGTGGGGTTGCTAGGCTGTTTTGAGTGGTTGCAGTGGGGTTGCTAGGCTGTTTTGAGTGGTTGCTATGGGGTTAGTTATGGTGTTCTAGTTGATTGCTATAGGGTTGCCAGGCTGTTTTGAGTGGTTGCTCGGGTAGTTCTGAGGTCCTGTACGCAGCACAAAGACTGAAGTTTGTTCACATCACGAACTCTAACTTTGCATGAGCAACAACAATAATAATAACAGTGAATCTTGACTCACCAAACACCCCTAATAATGTCTCAGTATCTCACTTTAGTTTCAGCCTCTTTGCCCACATCAGCGCCGAGGCGGAGGGTTAATTGTATCTAAGAATACATTTGCCTGTTGTATTTGTCTCAAAGTTTCTAACTCTTTATTATGATGCTGATCTTTGTCTCTCTCACTTTCTTCTTCTTCTCATTATTACTAACTGACTATTTGTACCCGGATAAAGTGAAAAAAGCATAAAGTTCACCGGTACCTTCCCAGAGTAACTTGTTAGTCTTAAGCGTTTATTGGAATCGTGCTTTATCCCCGCAGCACATCTTGAACCAGAAATGCATCGGTAATATTGCTCTATTTTCCACAAGGACAGCTCCATACTGTTAACAGATCATATTCAGCTTATGCACGAGCTGTGATGGATGACGTCTAGTTAAGCTGTAGAGTTTCCCAGAGTGCATCATGTTCTCCTACAGTTTTTTACTTCATTACATTTTTCATTACGCTCGCATTATCGGACGGCGATGTAAGATCATTAGCCTCAAACACACGTTATATGTATGTCTATTAATAAAGGCATCTAGCTTATTAATAGCTGTGGCAATAAATGCATAATTTGTTTAGCGGTTATTGTTGGTTGTGTTTGTGTTTGGAGTTGTTAGATGGGTGGAATGGTGCTGTTTTTGTAAAGAGTATCCCATCATGCTCCTGCCATGCTGCTCGTTTCATTAAAAGCAACAAAAAGCGACACGTCTCGGCGGAGCTCGTCTTTAATAAGCGTGTGTTTGTTTTTGCAGTTAGATGTTGTTCAGGCCTCTAAAGGAAGCCGGATAATTAGCATAAAGAAGGAAAAGAAGAACAGTTCAAACCTTCAACCGGCAATTAAAGCAGAGACACGAGAGGAGCGTGTGTGTGTGTGTGTTTTAATTGGACTGGCGTGTCACTGTCGTGCTCTCACATACACTCATGAACTCCCATCAATGCTCAATTAGTCTCAGCCAATCGGTGGCCCAATTAAGTCTCACTGTGACTCCGTCGCTGTGTGTGTGTGTGTGTGTGTGTGTGTGTGTGTGTGTGTGTGTGCGCGTGTGATTAATCGAGACTCATCTTCTAATTAGTGCAACAGTAATAAGGGCTGATGAACACTGGGTGATGACAGAGAACAAGATTTCTCACTCTCGAATAATGTGCGAGAGAAAAAGTGCAACTGTGAGAGAACATGGAATATGAAGTTAGTGTGTGTGAGAGTGTGTGTGTGTGTGTGTGAGGTGAGTGAGTGATAGAGAGAGAGAGTGTGTGTGTGTATGAAAACGTGTTTTAGAGCATTTTATTTATTTATTTATTGTCTAGGCCTAAACACCTTCAAACTTAGTCTATTTGTTTTATTTTTCATTTTAAATAAGGCTTGTGAAGCCAGCATCGACAAATGTTTGACATGTTTTGTGGTTATATGAATTTCTTTGAACTTCTATTGATTTTAACAAAACATTTATTAATTTATTTATCCATTTATTTGTCTGTCAGTCTGTCACTAAGGCCTATAAAACCTTCAAACTAAGACTTTTTATTATTATTTTATTTTATTAACATAAAGCCATTTTATTTTTGTGGTTAGATGAATTTCTTTAAATTACTATTGATTTTAATTCTAGCTCCCGAGTCCTGTTTGCAACCTCATTTAAACATTTCTGCAATTGAAATGGAGGAATTGAAGAGTGATTTGATAGTAATGAAACTCTGAATACTGCACACCAATGTCCGCTGCATGCTTCCTCTATCCATTACGATGTGTGTGTTAGCGGTCCTGCAGCAGGTCCTGCGCCCTTGCGCTTGTGTGTGTGTGTGTGTGTGTGTATTCTCACCGCAGCCCTGCTCAATGACTCGAGGAAGCTGTCATTTCTCAGATTGTTCCCGGCGGCTCGGCTTCGGAGGGAGAGGAGAGAGAGCTTGAAACAGACTGTTCAATTAGGCGCGTGCTGCTGTGAAATTGCCTCCAAACGATAAGCCTTTATTATATCTGGAGCCGTGCATCAAACGCACGTGCACGCGCAAGCAAAGCAAAGCACGCGCCCTGTTTACGGCCTTATCGTGCGATCGGACTGATGTTCCTGTGTTCGGTGGGTTGTGGTTGCTGGATATGCTGTGGTGTGTAGTAGTGGGAAGTTCGGATCATTTTACTGACTCGGATCTTTCAATCTCGTTCATCAAATCGAACAAATCTTTTTTTTCGAGTCATTTCGTTCATTTCAGCATTTCAGAGTGTAGGCCGATTTACGTGACATCTGCGTTATGTGAATTCCATTTTCATGACTGGATTCTGGGATTCCCTCAGCATCACGTAAATCATTCGGCCTTAAATTATAATCGGGACATACCTTTATCTGCAGGAGGGATGGTGTGTCCTATGTATCCTCCTTTTTCAGCCACTTTGCGTCCACATTTTTTGCAAATCGGATATTTATCCTCGAGGACAACCACGTTTTTTTCCTACAAAGTAGTTTCATACTGGCCATAATCCGCTTCATAAGAATTCGAGGGCGCTTTGCTTTCAGCTTCAGCTGGGTCTGCGTCACCTTTCTTGCGCGTTTGTTCTCCCGCCCTTCTACCAATGCTGTAGTTTCCGGAGTGAGATTTTTTTTTTTTCTCCCTTGTATTATAATTTTTTACTCAGTAACGGATATGATTTCAAATGTAGCGAAGTAAAATACTTCAAACAAAACATACTTAAGTAAAAGTAAAAGTACAGATTTTAAAAACTACTTTAAAAAGTAGAAGTACACAAAAAAACTACTTAATTACGTAACGCGAGTAAATGTAATTCGTTACTTTCCACCTCTGGTTACATGTCAGCCAAATTCCCTAAACACATCAAATGTTGATTGCATTTAGAATAAGAAATAAATTGCAATGCAAGTAAAAAAGCCAAATTATGAGAAACAGAAACGACTAATTAATTTATCTGGGTCTTCGGTCTGTTAGTTTACCTCACCTCCCGAAGCCGTTCGCTTCGTTCATCCCGTGATCCACATAAACTGAGCTATGCAGTCTGTAGCACCGGATACAGAATTGATTAGTTCACGTTTCGAGTCTATCGACTTCGGGTTCAAGTCGTTCGTTCATCACGTGACAAAAGAACGAAAGATTCAGAAGAATCAGACCTGAAGAGTCGATAGAGGAACTAATGATTTCGGTTTCCTATACAGGAGGACCCATAGGATGTTGCGCATGCGCGGTCAACACAAAATTAATGAATCACTCTCTGAGACAACTCGGCAGTCCCGAGTCATATTAAAGATTCGTCCAAAACGAAACGAATCGTTCATGACCGACCCATCCGTGTCAGTCCCTCTTTAGTCTCAGCCTCAGACGTCACCCCCACGGAGCGTTGGCTAAACGTCTGATGCATATGGTACACTTAACTGGAAACACTTCAGGAATGTCGAAGTCGTCATCTGATTGGTTGAATTTTATCGGATTTCCGGGGGGCGCGAGTGTCGCGTTTATTTTCGGTCCGCCGGGAAACAAAGCGCAGACGTGTGATTGCGGAAGAAAAAAACTGTTGTGTTTACATGAGTGACAATGAGCATTTATCAAGATCAGCTAAACGTAGAATTCTCAAAAGTATGCGAGGTTCACGGGAAAGACTCTTGAAGTTTTCTTCTCTTTCTTTGATTTTCTATGCTGACTGACTTGTTGCACGCAGGTCTGTTGTTGTGGGGACATTTCCACGCACCGAAACGAACTGTAATTGGTTGTTTTACATGTCGGTCAAACGGCCTTATGGGCGGGCCTTGGCCAAAGAAAGCTGCTATGAATTCCAGACCTTCAGCCGTCAGTCTGAAGGTCTGGCTACGCGAGAATAGTCCCTCTTAGGCCATGTCCACACTAACACGGTTTCATTTGAAAACGCATCTTTTTCTCTCGGTTTTGGCCTTCGTCCACACTGAGGGTACGTTTACATGACAACGATATGCTAAAAACGAAGATGTTTTTCCTTTAAGTTTCCTGTGCACAGATGATCGACACCATTGTCAAAACGTTCCCCATTGACACAGATCTGCGAAAACGACTAAAAACGCTGTATTCTGCTGCCAGGCCACTAGATGGCGATGAAAAAACTAGAGACTGATCACGTAATACGTAAGACGTCCACACTGAGACGGCGTTTTTATTAATGAAAACGAAGCTTTTTGAAAACGCTCTCCAAAGTGGATAAATTTGAAAACGTCATTTTCGTGTTGTAGTGCGGACTGTGAAACCGGAGGTATTTAAAAAGGATGGCGTAAGTTTAGTCATGTGACGCATATTGTACTAATAGACATTCATGTTTATTCCGGTATTGGGCCTGATCACGTAATACGCATGGCATGACATTATCGTCTTCAGAGATTTCCGTTTTTGTTGTTTACACGGAGACCGTTTTTAAAAACTTGCACTTTGAAACCTGTTTTCAAAACTTTGCGTTTTCAGGCACCAACACTGCTGTCGTGTAAATGAACGGGCAAAACGCATAAAGTTTTACGTGTTTAGTTTTTAAATGTTGAAATGTCAACAGCCCTTAATACGTTTGAAAACGCATATTTTCTCTCTGCTTTGGCCTTCAGTCCACACTCAGGCTAGGTCTACATCAATCCAGATACATTAGAAAAATCGTTTAAAAACGCTCTCCGTCCACTCTAGCGTTCTCAGGCGTTTCCCGACGTCTCAGTGCGGATGAGAAACTTTTGGGAAACGCCTGAAAACGCTAAATCCCCCTTTACTGCGCATGTGTAAACCCTCACAGAAGCTCAGAGATGATGCAGACGGGAAAATAAATAATAAAGTTATCGCGCAATTCCTCTTGACAGGATTATGTTATTTAGCAGAATATCCCAGCATTCCCTGATCGTCCAGGTCGCTCTCACTCACCGTTATGTGTTCGGTCTGAAACTCGTGTTTAGCAAATGCGAGTGAATTCTGTCATCTTTGCAGGACTGGACTTCGCAGTAAAGGGGAATTTAGCGTTTTCAGGCGTTTTCCAAAAGTTTCTCATCCGCACTGAAGCGTCGGAAAACGCTAGTGTGGACGAGGGTTTTTGAACGAAAACACCGTTTTTGAATGTAGATTATATTATGTATATATATGATTGGATTTATTATTGTATTGATGTAGACGAGGCCTGAGTCTCTGTGCGCCGATGTGCCGTTATAGATGGATGCCGCCCAGGTCGTCTGTCTTTCGCTAAAGGTTAAGCAACTCTGGGAGAAGAGAAGAAAGAGCACGTGTGTGCAATTATCAGCCTTCTTTCGGCTCGAACAATGAAAAACACCAGCAATTAGTCAAAAGATGGTTTGCTAGCAGTTGTGTGGGAGACACATACACACACACACACACACACACACACAGAGACGCCACTGGATGGTGGTTCGAGAGCAGAAATCCTGTAAGAGTGGATCATCTTCTGCTGATGGTGCTCATGTGAAGTGTGTGGGAGATTCTCACAGCCAGACGTTTGATTATGGGTGTAAAGTCTTAAAGAGGCATATTATACCCGTTTACAGTCTTGCTGTAGTTTCAGGCTCTACTAGAACAGGTTTCAGGTTCTACTAGAACAGGTTTCAGGCTCTACTAGAACAGGTTTCAGGCTCTACTAGAACAGAACAGGTTTCAGGCTCTACTAGAACAGGTTTCAGGTTCTACTAGAACAGGTTTCAGGCTCTACTAGAACAGAACAGGTTTCAGGCTCTACTAGAACAGGTTTCAGGCTCTACTAGAACAGGTTTCAGGCTCTACTAGAACAGGTTTCAGGCTCTACTAGAACAGGTTTCAGGCTCTACTAGAACAGGTTTCAGGCTCTACTAGAACAGGTTTCAAGCTCTACTAGAACAGGTTTTAGGCTCTACTAGAACAGGTTTCAGGCTCTACTAGAACAGGTTTCAGGCTCTACTAGAACAGGTTTCAGGCTCTACTAGAACAGGTTTCAGGCTCTACTAGAACAGGTTTCAGGCTCTACTAGAACAGGTTTCAGACTCTACTAGAACAGGTTTCAGGCTCTACTAGAACAGGTTTCAGGCTCTACTAGAACAGGTTTCAGGCTCTACTAGAACAGGTTTCAGGCTCTACTAGAACAGGTTTCAGGCTCTACTAGAACAGGTTTCAGGCTCTACTAGAACAGGTTTTCCAGCTTGAATGTTGATTATTCTCCTCATATTCTCCATTGTTGCGGCTCTTCTCTTCCCAGTCTGTCAGTAACGCTCTGTTTACTTCCTGTCTCTATGAAGCCCCTCCTTCTGAAAGCACACTGTGCTCTGATTGGTCGGCTGGAGCAGTGTGTTGTGATTGGTCGAGCGCTTCGAGCGTGTTTGGGAAAGTCCCGCCCCTTTCCATAAACACCAGTTTGAACCATAGACTGTATAAAAATATGTCCGTGACGTTGATGTTCCTGAAGAGCGTTTTTGAAGCTCGGAGTGGGCGGAGCCGGCCGTCTCCATCTTGGCCGCGCGTCACTCCCGGATAAACTAAAATTAGAATCAAATGTGCAGCGAGGCGGATTAGCTGAGGTGACGTGGCGCTAACAGACAGACAGCAGACAAACGGCTAGTAGTGACATCAGCGGCAATCCACCTGTCACTCAATTGGCCACGCCCTTAATTATGCAGAACTTTGAGGCTTAATATAATTTAAATAGATGACTAATAAAAAAATTCACCCTCCTCACAGTATTCACAAAGGGCAAAATTAGCTATAGACCAAAACCACTTTTTGCACCAGTCTGTAAACATGTTTTTTCTGCTGTAAAGTTGGGCATTTTAACATGCGGGTCTATAGGATTGAGTCTCTTCTGCAGCCAGCCTCTAGTGGCCAGTGGAGGAACTGCAGTTTAACTCACTCAGTGTTGATTCTAGAGAGAGACCGGAACGTTGCCGCTTGGTTTCAACACACTAGGGCTGTTTTCGACGAAGGATTTTCATAGTCGAATCTGATTCGTTAGATTTTGCCGTAGTCGACTGATAGTCGAACCTTTTTTTTATTAATTTTTTTAGATAGCAGCTAGACGTTCGGTTGAATAACTGTTCGTCTCTTATAGGACAACTCGCTCTACGTTTAAAATGAACAGCAAGACAACTAGAAGTGAATGTGCTTTCCATTAAATGAATCCTTAACAACAACAAAAAAAGCTTTGTTTTAAATAAATCACACACAGTAAACAAAACCTTAACAAAAAAACTTTGCAATGAACTTTGCAATTTAGACGCGCAAACTGGTTGCCGGTGCGGTCGGTGAGACGTACATGCCCGAGCAGATTCGGCTTGAAGCCGTTCATCCTCGGATGCGGTGTCGCGCGCGCTGTTACAAAAAAAGCCGTGCACACAGCCAAGCGAAATGGGGTCTTGCCGGTCTTGCACACCCAACGCGTCATTTTTTGCCATGCGCACCTTCGCGCTCGTGCGGACGCGTCTGGTATAAACAAGGCTTTCTCCGTGTCAGCGCGCGTTCTGATCGGTGAAGATGCACAGACCTCTCCCGAATGATCTCCAGCACTCAGCCTCCGAACCACCACTAACTCCGCCTCCGTTTCCCTCGTAAGCTGATATTAGTATTTAAACATTCTCTATGATAAAATTTTTTTGTAAAAAATAT
>CM060596.1:1030000-1122500 GCA_030578255.1 Tiaroga cobitis | reverse complement strand
ATAGCAACCACCCAGAATACCATAGCAACCACCTAAAACACCCTAGCAACCACCCAGAACACCCTAGCAACCACCCAGAATACCCTAGCAACCGCCTAGCAACACCCTAGCAACCACCTAGAACACCCTAGCAACCACCCAGAATACCCTAGCAACCGCCTAGCAACACCCTAGCAACCACCCAGAATACCCTAGCAACCACCTAGCAACACCCTAGCAACCACCCAGAACACCCCAGCAACCGCCTAGCAACACCCTAGCAACCACCCAGAACACCCTAGCAACCACCCAGAACACCATAGCAACCACCTAGAACACCCTAGCAACCGCCTAACAACCACCCAGAACACCCTAGCAACTACCTAGCAACCACCCAAAATACCTTAGAACACCCTAGCAACACCATAGCAACCAAACAAAATACCTTAGAACACCCTAACAACACCCTAGCAACCACCCAAAATACCTTAGAACATCCTAGCAACACTATAGCAACCACCCAGAACACCCTAGCAACCACTCAAAATACCTTAGCAACCGCCTAGCGACCACCCAGAACACCCTAGCAACCACCCAAAATACCTTAAAACATCCTAGCAACACCATAGCAACCACCCAGAACACCCTAGCAACCACCCAAAATACCTTAGAACACCCTAGCAACACCATAGCAACCACCCAGAACACCCTAGCAACTGCCTTGCAACCACCCAGAACACCATAGCAACCACCTAACAACCAACCAGAACACCCTAGCAACCACCCAGAACACCCTAGCAACTGCCTAACAACCACCCAGAACACCATAGCAACCCACTAGAAACACTGTAGCAACTTTAAATTACTTCAAACTATACTTTAAACTTTAAACTAATTTAAACTTCAAACTACTTTAAACTTTAAACTAAATTAAAATTCAATCTACTTTAAAATTCAAACTAATTTAAACTTTAAACTACTTTAAATTTCAAACTAATTTAAATTTTCAAACTAATTTAAACTTCTTCAAACTTTCTGTTCCAAACTTTCACAAGCCAACTTAAAGTTTGTCTCGACGAACTTTTTCTAGTTATTATTATTATTCTTTTTCTGAGACTAAAATTTCAAACTCTAACTCCTCCTAGAGCTTTAACTCCACATACTCCAAACTCGGCACGGACACTCAAACTGTTCTGACTCGAGTTGCTATATCTTTTCTAACTGATCGGACTTACGGTTTTCCTAAAAACTGCGATCAAACTCGGAAAAAACTCCCATTGACTTAACATTGCGGAACTTTCAAAAATTCAAATCCCAACTGTCATTTTCACACAGACACAAAAGGGCCTGACAGCCCTGCTGTCAGGCAGACCTCTCTCTCTCCCTAGGAGGATTTATTTTATCAAGCAGCCAATAAGTAATGGCCCTAAATCTTCAAAGCCACACCATAGCAACCAGTTACAGCACCCTAGCAACCATGGGCGATAGGCACGAGGCCGCAGGCCTCGTGCCATACTAAATAACTCTATAAAAACTCTATAAAAACTCTATAAAAACTCCAAATAAAAACTCCACAGTAATTATCTGTTAAAAAATACACGCCGACATCACACACCCCTGATTGAGGCGTCAAATTGTGCGGATTATTTAGGAGAGGTGTGCTGTGACTTTTCTTAGCGATCGGGGGTACGGTGTTCGCCCCAGGGGCAAATAATTGGGTAAAAAAAATCCCATAGACTTAACACTGCCACAAACTTTGACGACACGTAGCACTGACCGATGATTTCTCAGAAACTTGTAATTTACCACATTTGATGAGGCTGGCAGGCTCTGTAAGAACATACCTCACAATGGGGTAAAAGTTGCACCCCTGGGGGGCAGGAGCGGCCCAAAGTTGCCCCATTGACTTACTATGGTGTAGGACGGCCCTTGAAATGCATGCGTTTTTCCTACTATGGTAAATTGTATTGTGATTTTGTATTGAACATAGCTCTGGGTCACAGTGTCATAGAGACAAGGGGGCGGGCTCAATTTTCTCAGACGACCAATCAGTTTCTCAGGATCATTGTGAAGCTATCAAGCCACGCCCTAGCAACCATTTAGAGCACCCTTAGCAACAACTCCCATAGACTTCCATTGAAAGAGATCGAAGGGATATCTCTGGACTGAATTGTCATAGAAACATGAGGGTGGTCTCGTTTGACTCGGGGCAGCAAACAGCCAATCATGAATCACCTCAACACGTCCTAGCCACGCCCTAGCAACCATTGTTGAGCACCTTAGCAACCAAAATCCAAAGAGGAATATCGTCCATTCTGAATGTCACAGAGGCATGGGAGTTGGTTTATATCATTCATACTGATAAGCAGCCTTTGGAGTTTCATGATTGGCAGCTGCCAAGCCACTCCCTAGCAACCAAACAGAGTACCCTAGCAACCATTTTGCAAGACCTACATCTCTGCATCAGAACATGGTATAGAGATGGGGGTTGGTTTATATCATTCATACTGACAAGCAGCCTTTGGAGTTTCATGATTGGCAGCAGCAAAGCCACTCCCTAGCAACCATTTTGTAACAGCTATATGTCAGCATCAGAACATTGTATCGCGATAGGGGTTGGGTCTTTTGACTCATGCTAGCACACAGGACTTTCAACATGCTTAACATGCTAGCTGTGAATAGCTACATGCTAATATTGATTAGCTAAGTGCTAAATCATGCCATGAACATTATAAAAACTCTATAGTAACCATAGATGAACACTACCAACCACCTAGTAACACCATAGCAACCACCCAGAATACCATAGCAACCACCTAAAACACCCTAGCAACCACCCAGAACACCCTAGCAACCACCCAGAATACCCTAGCAACCGCCTAGCAACACCCTAGCAACCACCTAGAACACCCTAGCAACCACCCATAACACCCTAGCAACCACCTAGCAACACCCTAGCAACCACCCAGAACACCCTAGCAACCGCCTAGCAACACCCTAGCAACCACCCAAAATACCCTAGCAACCGCCTAGCAACACCCTAGCAACCACCCAGAACACCCTAGCAACCGCCTAGCAACACCCTAGCAACCACCCAGAACACCCTAGCAACCGCCTAGCAACACCCTAGCAACCACCCAGAACACCCTAGCAACCACCAAGAAACACCCTAGCAACCACCCAGAACACCCTAGAAACCACCTAGCAACACCCTAGCAACCACCCAGAACACCCTAGCAACCGCCTAGCAACACCCTAGCAACTACCCAGAACACCCTAGCAACTGCCTAGCAACCACCCAGAACACCATAGCAACTGCCTAACAACCACCCAGAACACCATAGCAACCCACTAGAAACACCGTAGCAACTTTAAATTACTTCAAACTATACTTTAAACTTTAAACTACTTTAAAATTCAAACTAATTTAAACTTTAAACTACTTTAAATTTCAAACTAATTTAAATTTTCAAACTAATTTAAACTTCTTCAAACTTTCTGTTCCAAACTTTCACAAGCCAACTTAAAGTTTGTCTCGACGAACTTTTTCTAGTTATTATTATTATTCTTCTTAGAAAACTGTTGACTGCTACTCCTCCTAGAGCTTTAACTCTACAAACTGCAAACTCAGACTAGACCTTTGGACTGGTCTGAAGTTAGTTGCTATATCTTTTCTAACTGATCGGACTTACGGTTTTCCTAAAAACTACGATCAAACTCGGAAAAAACTCCCATTGACTTTACATTGCGGAATCTTCAGATTTTCAAACTCCCCAACTGTCAAAAATTCAAATGTAAATCCCTTGAAACCCTAGACTGAATCAAACTGCCATTCTATATACTATATGAGCCATTGAGACTCATTCAAACTAATAAACTCATCTATCTATGACACTTATCCATCTATCTATCTATCTATCTACTTTAAACTAAATTAAACTTCAAACTAAATTAAACTTTAAACTTCAAACTAATTTAAACTTCAAACTTATTTAAACTTTAAACTTCAAACTAATTTAAACTTTAAACTCATAAACTCGTACACTTATAAACTCATACACTTATAAACTCATGAATTCATACACTTATGAACGCAAACTCATAAATTAATAAACTCTGAACTCTTACTCATTTAAACTTATAAACTCTAAACTCATAAATTCATACACTTATAAACTCATGAACTTATAAATGCATTAATTCATACACGTATGAACTCTCATGAATTCATACACTTATGAACTTTTAAACTCATAAATAGTTCACCATAGCAAACACCCAGAACACTCTAGCAACTGCATAGCAACCACCCAGAACAGCCTAGAAACCACCTGAAATACCTTAGAACACCCTAGCAACACCATAGCAACCACCCACAATACCTTAGAACACCCTAGCAACCACATAATATACCATAGAACACCCTAGCAACCACCCAGAACACCCTAGCAACCGCCCAAAATACCTTAGAACACCCTAGCAACCACCCAAAATGCCTTATAACACCCTAGCAACACCCTAGCAACCACCCAAAATACCTTAGAACACCCTAGCAACCACCCAAAATACATTAGAACACCATAGCAACACCATAGCAACCACCCAAAATACCTTAGAACACCCTAGCAACACCCTAGCAACCACCAAAAATACCTTAGAACACCCTAGCAACACCCTAGCAACCACCCAAAATACCTCAGAACATCCTAGCAACACCCTAGCAACCACCCAAAATACCTTAGAACACCCTAGCAACCACCCAAAATACATTAGAACACCCTAGCAACACCATAGCAACCACCCAAAATACCTTAGAACACCCTAGCAACACCCTAGCAACCACCAAAAATACCTTAGAACACCCTAGCAACACCCTAGCAACCACCCAAAATACCTCAGAACATCCTAGCAACACCCTAGCAACCACCCAAAATACCTTAGAACACCATAGCAACACCATAGCAACCACTCAGAACACCCTAGCAACCACCCAAAATACCTTAGAACACCCTAGCAACCACCCAGAACACCCTAGCAACCACCCAAAATACCTTAGAACACCCTAGCAACACCATAGCAACCACCCAAAATACCTTAGAACACCCTAGCAACCACCAAAATACCTTAGAACACCCTAGCAACACCCTAGCAACCACCCGAAATACCTCAGAACATCCTAGCAACACCCTAGCAACCACCCAAAATACCTTAGAACACCATAGCAACCACCCAAAATGCCTTATAACACCCTAGCAACACCCTAGCAACCACCCAAAATACCTTAGAACACCCTAACAACACCCTAGCAACCACCCAAAATACCTTGAAACACCCTAGCAACACCATAGCAACCACCTAAAATACCCTAGAACACCCTAGCAACCACCCAGAACACCCTAGCAACCACTCAAAATACCTTAGAAACCACTTAGCAACCCACTAGAAACACCCTAGCAACATTTAATTACTTGAAACTATACTTTAACCTTTAAAACTACTTTGAACTTTAAACTAATTTAAACTTCAAACTACTTAAAAATTCAAACTTATTTAAACCTTAAACTACTTTAACTTTCAAACTAATTTAAACTTCAAACTACTTTAAAATTCAAACTAATTTAAACTTTAAACAAATTTAAACTATTTTAAACTTTAAACTAAGTTAAACTATAAACTACTTTAAACTAATTTAAACTTAAAACTAATTTAAACTTCAAACTACTTTAAACTTCTTCAAACTTTGCGGTCCAAACTTTCACAAGCCAACTTAAAGTTTGTCTCGACGAACTTTTTCTAGTTATTATTATTATTATTCTTTTTCTGAGACTAAAATTTCAAACTCTAACTCCTCCTAGAGCTTTAACTCCACATACTCCAAACTCGGCACGGACACTCAAACTGTTCTGACTTGAGTTGCTATATCTTTTCTAACTGATCGGACTTACGGTTTTCCTAAAAACTGCGATCAAACTCGGAAAAAACTCCCATTGACTTTACATTGCGGAACTTTCAAAAATTCAAATCCCAACTGTCATTTTCACACAGACACAAAAGGGCCTGACAGCCCTGCTGTCAGGCAGACCTCTCTCTCTCCCTAGGAGGATTTATTTTATCAAGCAGCCAATAAGTAATGGCCCTAAATCTTCAAAGCCACACCATAGCAACCAGTTACAGCACCCTAGCAACCGTGGGCGATAGGCACGAGGCCGCAGGCCTCGTGCCATACTAAATAACTCTATAAAAACTCTATAAAAACTCCAAATAAAAACTCCACAGTAATTATCTGTTAAAAAATACACGCCGACATCACACACCCCTGATTGAGGCGTCAAATTGTGCGGATTATTGAGGAGAGGTGTGCTGTGACTTTTCTTAGCGATCGGGGGTACGGTGTTCGCCCCAGGGGCAAATAATTGGGTAAAAAAATCCCATAGACTTAACACTGCCACAAACTTTGACGACACGTAGCACTGACCGATGATTTCTCAGAAACTTGTAATTTACCACATTTGATGAGGCTGGCAGGCTCTGTAAGAACATACCTCACAATGGGGTAAAAGTTGCACCCCTGGGGGGCAGGAGCTGCCCAAAGTTGCCCCATTGACTTACTATGGTGTAGGACGGCCCATGAAATGGGCTGTCCTGCACCATAGAAACCGCATTTATATTGAACATAACTCTGGATCACAGTGTCGTAGAGACAAGGGGGCGGGCTCATTTTACTCGGACGACCAATCAGTCTCTCAGGATCATTGTGAAGCTATTAAGCCACGCCCTAGCAACCATTTAGAGCACCCTTAGCAACAACTCCCATAGACTTCCATTGAAAGAGATCAAAGGGATATCTCCGGATAGAAGTGTCATAGAAACATGAGGGTGGTCTCGTTTGACTCGGGGCAGCAAACAGCCAATCATGAATCACCTCAACACTTCCTAGCCACGCCCTAGCAACCATTGTCGAGCACCTTAGCAACCAAAATCCAAAGAGGAATATCGTCCATTCTGAATGTCACAGAGGCATGGGAGTTGGTTTATATCATTCATACTGACAAGCAGCCTTTGGAGTTTCATGATTGGCAGCTGCCAAGCCACTCCCTAGCAACCAAACAGAGTACCCTAGCAACCATTTTGCAAGACCTACATCTCTGCATCAGAACATGGTATAGAGATGGGGGTTGGTTTATATCATTCATACTGACAAGCAGCCTTTGGAGTTTCATGATTGGCAGCAGCAAAGCCACTCCCTAGCAACCAAACAGAGTACCCTAGCAACCATTTTGTAACAGCTATATCTCAGCATCAGAACATTGTATCGCGATAGGGGTTGGGTCTTTTGACTCATGCTAGCACACAGGACTTTCAACATGCTTAACATGCTAGCTGTGAATAGCTACATGCTAATATTGATTAGCTAAGTGCTAAATCATGCCATGAACATTATAAAAACTCTATAGTAACCATAGATGAACACTACCAACCACCTAGTAACACCATAGCAACCACCCAGAATACGATAGCAACCACCTAAAACACACTAGCAACCGCCTAGCAACACCAGAGCAACCACCCAGAACACCCGAGCAACACCCTAGCAACCACCCAGAACACCCTAGCAACCACCCAGAACACCCTAGCAACACCCTAGCAACCACCCAGAATACCCTAGCAACCGCCTAGCAACACCCTAGCAACCACCCAGAACACCCTAGCAACTGCAATAGCAACACCCTAGCAACCACCCAGAACACCCTAGCAACCACCCAGAACACCATAGCAACCACCTAGAACACCCTAGCAACCGCCTAACAACCACCCAGAACACCCTAGCAACTACCTAGCAACCACCCAAAATACCTTAAAACACCCTAGCAACACCATAGCAACCAAACAAAATACCTTAGAACACCCTAACAACACCCTAGCAACCACCCAAAATACCTTAGAACATCCTAGCAACACTATAGCAACCACCCAGAACACCCTAGCAACCACTCAAAATACCTTAGCAACCGCCTAGCGACCACCCAGAACACCCTAGCAACCACCCAAAATACCTTAAAACATCCTAGCAACACCATAGCAACCACCCAGAACACCCTAGCAACCACCCAAAATACCTTAGAACACCCTAGCAACACCATAGCAACCACCCAGAACACCCTAGCAACTGCCTTGCAACCACCCAGAACACCATAGCAACCACCCAGAACACCCTAGCAACCACCTAACAACCAACCAGAACACCCTAGCAACCACCCAGAACACCCTAGCAACTGCCTAACAACCACCCAGAACACCATAGCAACCCATTAGAAACACTGTAGCAACTTTAAATTACTTCAAACTATACTTTAAACTTTAAACTAATTTAAACTTCAAACTACTTTAAACTTTAAACTAAATTAAAATTCAAACTACTTTAAAATTCAAACTAATTTAAACTTTAAACTACTTTAAATTTCAAACTAATTTAAATTTTCAAACTAATTTAAACTTCTTCAAACTTTCTGTTCCAAACTTTCACAAGCCAACTTAAAGTTTGTCTCGACGAACTTTTTCTAGTTATTATTAAGTTGGCTTGGAGAGCCAACTTACTGATATTGTACTTAAACTTATTATTATTATTATTATTATTATTATTCTTCTTAGAAAACTGTTGACTGCTACTCCTCCTAGAGCTTTAACTCTACAAACTCCAAACTCAGACTAGACCTTTGGACTGGTCTGAAGTTAGTTGCTATATCTTTTCTAACTGATCGGACTTACGGTTTTCCTAAAAACTACGATCAAACTCGGAAAAAACTCCCATTGACTTTACATTGCGGAATCTTCAGATTTTCAAACTCCCCAACTGTCAAAAATTCAAATGTAAATCCCTTGAAACCCTAGACTGAATCAAACTGCCATTCTGTATACTATATGAGCCATTGAGACTCATTCAAACTAATAAACTCATCTATCTATGACACTTATCCATCTATCTATCTATCTATCTATCTATCTATCTATCTATCTATCTATCTATCTACTTTAAACTAAATTAAACTTCAAACTAAATTAAACTTTAAACTTCAAACTAATTTAAACTTGAAACTTATTTAAACTTTAAACTTCAAACTTATTTAAACTTTAAACTTCAAACTAATTTAAACTTTAAACTCATAAACTCGTACACTTATAAACTCATGAATTCATACACTTATGAACTCAAACTCGTAAATTAATAAACTCTGAACTCTTACTCATTTAAACTTATAAACTCTAAACTCATAAATTCATACACTTATAAACTCATGAACTTATAAATGCATTAATTCATACACGTATGAACTCTCATGAATTCATACACTTATGAACTTTTAAACTCATAAATAGTTCACCATAGCAAACACCCAGAACACTCTAGCAACTGCATAGCAACCACCCAGAACACCCTAGAAACCAACTGAAATACCTTAGAACACCCTAGCAACAGCATAGCAACCACCCACAATACCTTCGAACACCCTAGCAACCACATAATATACCTTAGAACACCCTAGCAACCACCCAGAACACCCTAGCAACCGCCCAAAATACCTTAGAACACCCTAGCAACCACCCAAAATGCCTTATAACACCCTAGCAACACCCTAGCAACCACCCAAAATACCTTAGAACACCCTAGCAACACCCTAGCAACCACCAAAAATACCTTAGAACACCCTAGCAACACCCTAGCAACCACCCGAAATACCTCAGAACACCATAGCAACCACCCAAAATACCTTAGAACACCCTAACAACACCCTAGCAACCACCCAAAATACCTTAGAACACCCTAGCAACCACCCAAAATACATTAGAACACCCTAGCAACACCATAGCAACCACCCAAAATACCTTAGAACACCCTAGCAACACCCTAGCAACCACCGAAAATACCTTAGAACACCCTAGCAACCACCCAAAATAACTTAGAACACCCTAGCAACCACCCAAAATACCTTAGAACACCCTAGCAACACCATAGCAACCACCCAAAATACCTTAGAACACCCTAGCAACACCCTAGCAACCACCCGAAATACCTCAGAACATCCTAGCAACACCCTAGCAACCACCCAAAATACCTTAGAACACCCTAGCAACACCATAGCAACCACCCAAAATACCTTAGAACACCCTAGCAACCACCAAAAATACCTTACAACACCCTAGCAACACCCTAGCAACCACCCGAAATACCTCAGAACATCCTAGCAACACCATAGCAACCACCCAAAATACCTTAGAACACCCTAACAACACCCTAGCAACCACCCAAAATACCTTAAAACACCCTAGCAACACCATAGCAACCACCTAAAATACCCTAGAACACCCTAGCAACACCCTAGCAACCACCCAAAATACCTTAGAACACCATAGCAACCACCCAAAATGCCTTATAACACCCTAGCAACACCCTAGCAACCACCCAAAATACCATAGAACACCCTAACAACACCCTAGCAACCACCCAAAATACCTTGAAACACCCTAGCAACACCATAGCAACCACCTAAAATACCCTAGAACACCCTAGCAACCACCCAGAACACCCTAGCAACCACTCAAAATACCTTAGAAACCACTTAGCAACCCACTAGAAACACCCTAGCAACATTTAATTACTTGAAACTATACTTTAACCTTTAAAACTACTTTGAACTTTAAACTATTTAAAACTTTAAACTACTTTAAACTACTTTAAACTACTTTAAACTACTTTAAACTAATTTAAACTAATTTAAACTTCAAACTACTTTAAAATTCAAACTTATTTAAACTTTAAACTACTTTAACTTTCAAACTAATTTAAACTTCAAACTACTTTAAAATTCAAACTAATTTAAACTTTAAACTAATTTAAACTATTTTAAACTTTAAACTAAGTTAAACTATAAACTACTTTAAACTAATTTAAACTTCAAACTACTTTAAACTTCTTCAAACTTTGCGGTCCAAACTTTCACAAGCCAACTTAAAGTTTGTCTCGACGAACTTTTTCTAGTTATTATTATTCTTTTTCTGAGACTAAAATTTCAAACTCTAACTCCTCCTAGAGCTTTAACTCCACATACTCCAAACTCGGCACGGACACTCAAACTGTTCTGACTCGAGTTGCTATATCTTTTCTAACTGATCGGACTTACGGTTTTCCTAAAAACTGCGATCAAACTCGGAAAAAACTCCCATTGACTTAACATTGCGGAACTTTCAAAAATTCAAATCCCAACTGTCATTTTCACACAGACACAAAAGACACCTGCTGTCAGGCAGACCTCTCTCTCTCCCTAGGAGGATTTATTTTATCAAGCAGCCAATAAGTAATGGCCCTAAATCTTCAAAGCCACACCATAGCAACCAGTTACAGCACCCTAGCAACCGTGGGCGATAGGCACGAGGCCGCAGGCCTCGTGCCATACTAAATAACTCTATAAAAACTCTATAAAAACTCTATAAAAACTCTATAAAAACTCCAAATAAAAACTCCACAGTAATTATCTGTTAAAAAATACACGCCGACATCACACACCCCTGATTGAGGCGTCAAATTGTGCGGATTATTTAGGAGAGGTGTGCTGTGACTTTTCTTAGCGATCGGGGGTACGGTGTTCGCCCCAGGGGCAAATAATTAGGTAAAAAAAATCCCATAGACTTAACACTGCCACAAACTTTGACGACACGTAGCACTGACCGATGATTTCTCAGAAACTTGTAATTTTCCACATTTGATGAGGCTGGTAGGCTCTGTAAGAACATACCTCACAATGGGGTAAAAGTTGCACCCCTGGGGGGCAGGAGCGGCCCAAAGTTGCCCCATTGACTTACTATGGTGTAGGACGGCCCATGAAATGCATGCGTTTTTCCTACTATGGTAAATTGTATTGTGATTTTGTATTGAACATAGCTCTGAGTCACAGTGTAATAGAGACAAGGGGGCGGGCTCAATTTTCTCAGACGACCAATCAGTCTCTCAGGATCATTGTGAAGCTATCAAGCCACGCCCTAGCAACCATTTAGAGCACCCTTAGCAACAACTCCCATAGACTTCCATTGAAAGAGATCGAAGGGATATCTCTGGACTGAATTGTCATAGAAACATGAGGGTGGTCTCGTTTGACTCGGGGCAGCAAACAGCCAATCATGAATCACCTCAACACTTCCTAGCCACGCCCTAGCAACCATTGACGAGCACCTTAGCAACCAAAATCCAAAGAGGAATATCGTCCATTCTGAATGTCACAGAGGCATGGGAGTTGGTTTAAACCATACTGTTAATTCATACTGACAAGCAGCCTTTGGAGTTTCATGATTGGCAGCTGCCAAGCCACTCCCTAGCAACCAAACAGAGTACCCTAGCAACCATTTTGCAAGACCTACATCTCTGCATCAGAACATGGTATAGAGATGGGGGTTGGTTTATATCATTCATACTGACAAGCAGCCTTTGGAGTTTCATGATTGGCAGCAGCAAAGCCACTCCCTAGCAACCAAACAGAGTACCCTAGCAACCATTTTGTAACAGCTATATCTCAGCATCAGAACATTGTATCGCGATAGGGGTTGGGTCTTTTGACTCATGCTAGCACACAGGACTTTCAACATGCTTAACATGCTAGCTGTGAATAGCTACATGCTAATATTGATTAGCTAAGTGCTAAATCATGCCATGAACATTATAAAAACTCTATAGTAACCATAGATGAACACTACCAACCACCTAGTAACACCATAGCAACCACCCAGAATACCATAGCAACCACCTAAAACACCCTAGCAACCACCCAGAACACCCTAGCAACCACCCAGAATACCCTAGCAACCGCCTATCAACACCCTAGCAACCACCTAGAACACCCTAGCAACCACCCATAACACCCTAGCAACCACCTAGCAACACCCTAGCAACCACCCAGAACACCCTAGCAACCGCCTAGCAACACCCTAGCAACCACCCAGAATACCCTAGCAACCGCCTAGCAACACCCTAGCAACCACCCAGAACACCCTAGCAACCGCCTAGCAACACCCTAGCAACCACGCAGAACACCCTAGCAACTGCCTAGCAACCACCCAGAACACCATAGCAACTGCCTAACAACCACCCTGAACACCATAGCAACCCACTAGAAACACCGTAGCAACTTTAAATTACTTCAAACTATACTTTAAACTTTAAACTAATTTAAACTTCAAACTACTTTAAACTTTAAACTAAATTAAAATTCAAACTACTTTAAAATTCAAACTAATTTAAACTTTAAACTACTTTAAATTTCAAACTAATTTAAATTTTCAAACTAATTTAAACTTCTTCAAACTTTCTGTTCCAAACTTTCACAAGCCAACTTAAAGTTTGTCTCGACGAACTTTTTCTAGTTATTATTATTATTCTTCTTCTGCCCCCTAAAATTTCTGACTCTAACTCCTCCTAGAGCTTTAACTCCACATACTCCAAACTCGGCACGGACACTCAAACTGTTCTCACTTAGTGTGCTATATCTTTTCTAACTGATCGGACTTACGGTTTTCCTAAAAATGACGATCGAAACTCGAAAAAAACCATTTGAAAATGCCATTGACTTAACATTGCGGAATGTTCAGACTGTCAAACTCCCCAACTGTCAAAATTTCAAATCTAAATCCCTTGAAGCCCTGGACTCAAACTGCCATTCTATACACTATATGAGCCATTGAGACTCATTTAAACTAATGAACTCATCAATGACACTTCTAACTATCTAATCTTAAACTCTTAAACTCATAATAAATTAATAAACTCTAAACTTGAACTCTTAGACTCATTTAAACTTATAAACTCTAAACTCATAAATTAATCAACTCTGAACTCTTACTCATTTAAACTTAAAATCTCATGAATTTATACACTTATAAACTCATAAACATAGAAACTCATGAATTCATACACTAATGAACTCTCATGAATTCATACACTAATGAACTCTCATGAATTCATACACTAATGAACTCTCATGAATTCATACACTAATGAACTCTCATGAATTCATACACTAATGAACTCTCATGGATTCATACACTAATGAACTCTCATGAATTCATACACTAATGAACTCTCATGAATTCATACACTAATGAACTCTCATGGATTCATACTTATGAACTTTAAACTCATAAACTGAGTGTGTGTCTGAGTGAATGTATGCGTGTATATGTGTGTGTGTCTGTGAGCGAGTTAGTGTGTGTGTGGATTTGTGAGTGTATGTGCATGAGTGTGTGTGTTAGTGAGCGTGTGTGTAAAGGTGAGCAAGTGTGTGTGTGAGTTAGTGAGCTTGTCTGTGTGTGTGTGTGTGTGTGTGTTAGAGTTAGTGAGCGTGTCTGTGTGTGTTTGTGTTAGTGAGCATGTCTGTCTGTGAGTGTTTGTGAGTGAATAACTCATGAATTCATACACTTATGAACTCTTAAACTAAAATGAATAAACTCTGAACTCTTACTCATCTAAACTTATTAACTCTAAACTTGTACACTTATAAACACATGAATTCATACACTTATGAACTTTTAAACTCATAAATAGTTCACCATAGCAACCACCCAAAATACATTAGAACACTCTAGCAACACCTTAGCAACCACCCAAAATACCTTGGAACACCCTAGCAACACCATAGCAACCACCCAAAATACATTAGAACACCCTAGCAACACCTTAGCAACCACCCAAAATACCTTGGAACACCCTAGCAACACCATAGCAACCACCCAGAACACCCTAGCAACCGCCTAGCAACCCCCAGAACACCATAGCAACTACCCAAAATACCTCAGAACACCCTAGCAACACCATAGCAACCACCCAGAACACCCTAGCAACCGCCCAAAATACCTTAGAACACCTTAGCAACACCATAGCAACCACCCAGAACACCCTAGCAACCACCCAAAATACCTTAGAACACCCTAGCAACCACCCAGAACACCCTAGCAACCACCCAAAATACCTTAGAACACCCTAGCAACCACCCAAAATACATTAGAAAACCCTAGCAACACCATAGCAACCACCCAAAATACCTTAGAACACCCTAACAACACCCTAGCAACCACCAAAAATACCTTAGAACACCCTAGCAACACCTTAGCAACCACCCGAAATACCTCAGAACATCCTAGCAACACCCTAGCAACCACCCAAAATACCTTAGAACACCATAGCAACCACCCAGAACACCCTAGCAACCACCCAAAATACCTTAGAACACCCTAGCAACCACCCAGAACACCCTAGCAACCACCCAAAATACCTTAGAACACCCTAGCAACCACCCAAAATAACTTAGAACACCCTAGCAACCACCCAAAATACCTTAGAACACCCTAGCAACACCATAGCAACCACCCAAAATACCTTAGAACACCCTAGCAACACCCTAGCAACAACCAAAAATACCTTAGAACACCCTAGCAACACCCTAGCAACCACCCGAAATACCTCAGAACATCCTAGCAACACCCTAGCAACCACCCAAAATACCTTAAAACACCCTAGCAACACCCTAGCAACCACCTAAAATACCCTAGAACACCCTAGCAACCACCCAGAAAACCCTAGCAACCACTCAAAATACCTTAGAAACCACCTAGCAACCCACTAGAAACACCCTAGCAACATTTAATTACTTGAAACTATACTTTAACCTTTAAACTACTTTGAACTTTAAACTATTTAAAACTTTAAACTACTTTAAACTACTTTAAACTAATTTAAACTTCAAACTACTTTAAAATTCAAACTAATTTAAACTTTAAATTAATTTAAACTATTTTAAACTTTAAACTAATTTAAACTAATTTAAACTTCAAACTAATTTAAACTTTTTAAACTAATTTAAACTTCAAACTACTTTAAACTAATTTAAACTTCAAACTAATTTAAACTTTAAACTAATTTAAACTTCAAACTACTTTAAACTTCTTCAAACTTTGCGGTCCAAACTTTCACAAGCCAACTTAAAGTTTGTCTCGACGAACTTTTTCTAGTTATTATTAAGTTGGCTTGTGAGAGCCAACTTACTGATATTGTACTTAAACTTATTATTATTATTAAGTTGGCTTGGAGAGCCAACTTACTGATATTGTACTTAAACTTATTATTATTATTATTATTATTCTTTTTCTGAGACTAAAATTTCAAACTCTAACTCCTCCTAGAGCTTTAACTCCACATACTCCAAACTCGGCACGGACACTCAAACTGTTCTGACTCGAGTTGCTATATCTTTTCTAACTGATCGGACTTACGGTTTTCCTAAAAACTGCGATCAAACTCGGAAAAAACTCCCATTGACTTAACATTGCGGAACTTTCAAAAATTCAAATCCCAACTGTCATTTTCACACAGACACAAAAGGGCCTGACAGCCCTGCTGTCAGGCAGACCTCTCTCTCTCCCTAGGAGGATTTATTTTATCAAGCAGCCAATAAGTAATGGCCCTAAATCTTCAAAGCCACACCATAGCAACCAGTTACAGCACCCTAGCAACCGTGGGCGATAGGCACGAGGCCGCAGGCCTCGTGCCATACTAAATAACTCTATAAAAACTCTATAAAAACTCTATAAAAACTCCAAATAAAAACTCCACAGTAATTATCTGTTAAAAAATACACGCCGACATCACACACCCCTGATTGAGGCGTCAAATTGTGCGGATTATTGAGGAGAGGTGTGCTGTGACTTTTCTTAGCGATCGGGGGTACGGTGTTCGCCCCAGGGGCAAATAATTGGGTAAAAAAATCCCATAGACTTAACACTGCCACAAACTTTGACGACACGTAGCACTGACCGATGATTTCTCAGAAACTTGTAATTTACCACATTTGATGAGGCTGGCAGGCTCTGTAAGAACATACCTCACAATGGGGTAAAAGTTGCACCCCTGGGGGGCAGGAGCTGCCCATAGTTGCCCCATTGACTTACTATGGTGTAGGACGGCCCATGAAATGGGCCGTCCTACACCATAGAAACCGCATTTATATTGAACATAACTCTGGATCACAGTGTCGTAGAGACAAGGGGGCGGGCTCATTTTACTCGGACGACCAATCAGTCTCTCAGGATTATTGTGAAGCTATTAAGCCACGCCCTAGCAACCATTTAGAGCACCCTTAGCAACAACTCCCATAGACTTCCATTGAAAGAGATCAAAGGGATATCTCCGGATAGAAGTGTCATAGAAACATGAGGGTGGTCTCGTTTGACTCGGGGCAGCAAACAGCCAATCATGAATCACCTCAACACTTCCTAGCCACGCCCTAGCAACCATTGTCGAGCACCTTAGCAACCAAAATCCAAAGAGGAATATCGTCCATTCTGAATGTCACAGAGGCATGGGAGTTGGTTTATATCATTCATACTGACAAGCAGCCTTTGGAGTTTCATGATTGGCAGCTGCCAAGCCACTCCCTAGCAACCAAACAGAGTACCCTAGCAACCATTTTGCAAGACCTACATCTCTGCATCAGAACATGGTATAGAGATGGGGGTTGGTTTATATCATTCATACTGACAAGCAGCCTTTGGAGTTTCATGATTGGCAGCAGCAAAGCCACTCCCTAGCAACCAAACAGAGTACCCTAGCAACCATTTTGTAACAGCTATATCTCAGCATCAGAACATTGTATCGCGATAGGGGTTGGGTCTTTTGACTCATGCTAGCACACAGGACTTTCAACATGCTTAACATGCTAGCTGTGAATAGCTACATGCTAATATTGAATAGCTAAGTGCTAAATCATGCCATGAACATTATAAAAACTCTATAGTAACCATAGATGAACACTACCAACCACCTAGTAACACCATAGCAACCACCCAGAATACCATAGCAACCACCTAAAACACACTAGCAACCGCCTAGCAACACCATAGCAACCACCCAGAACACCCTAGCAACACCCTAGCAACCACCCAGAACACCCTAGCAACACACTAGCAACCACCCAGAATACCCTAGCAACCGCCTAGCAACACCCTAGCAACCACCCAGAATACCCTAGCAACCGCCTAGCAACACCCTAGCAACCACCCAGAACACCCTAGCAACTGCCTAGCAACACCCTAGCAACCACCCAGAACACCCTAGCAACCACCCAGAACACCATAGCAACCACCTAGAACACCCTAGCAACCGCCTAACAACCACCCAGAACACCCTAGCAACTACCTAGCAACCACCCAAAATACCTTAGAACACCCTAGCAACACCATAGCAACCAAACAAAATACCTTAGAACACCCTAACAACACCCTAGCAACCACCCAAAATACCTTAGAACATCCTAGCAACACTATAGCAACCACTCAAAATACCTTAGCAACCGCCTAGCGACCACCCAGAACACCCTAGCAACCACCCAAAATACCTTAAAACATCCTAGCAACACCATAGCAACCACCCAGAACACCCTAGCAACCACCCAAAATACCTTAGAACACCCTAGCAACACCATAGCAACCACCCAGAACACCCTAGCAACTGCCTTGCAACCACCCAGAACACCATAGCAACCACCCAGAACACCCTAGCAACCACCTAACAACCAACCAGAACACCCTAGCAACCACCCAGAACACCCTAGCAACTGCCTAACAACCACCCAGAACACCATAGCAACCCACTAGAAACACTGTAGCAACTTTAAATTACTTCAAACTATACTTTAAACTTTAAACTAATTTAAACTTCAAACTACTTTAAACTTTAAACTAAATTAAAATTCAAACTACTTTAAAATTCAAACTAATTTAAACTTTAAACTACTTTAAATTTCAAACTAATTTAAATTTTCAAACTAATTTAAACTTCTTCAAACTTTCTGTTCCAAACTTTCACAAGCCAACTTAAAGTTTGTCTCGACGAACTTTTTCTAGTTATTAAGTTGGCTTGTGAGAGCCAACTTACTGAAATCCTATTTAAACTTATTATTATTATTATTATTATTATTCTTCTTCTGCCCCCTAAAATTTCTGACTCTAACTCCTCCTAGAGCTTTAACTCCACATACTCCAAACTCGGCACGGATACTCAAACTGTTCTCACTTAGTGTGCTATATCTTTTCTAACTGATCGGACTTACGGTTTTCCTAAAAATGACGATCGAAACTCGAAAAAAACCATTTGAAAATCCCATTGACTTAACATTGCGGAATGTTCAGACTGTCAAACTCCCCAACTGTCAAAATTTCAAATCTAAATCCCTTGAAGGCCTGGACTCAAACTGCCATTCTATACACTATATGAGCCATTGAGACTCATTTAAACTAATGAACTCATCAATGACACTTCTAACTATCTAATCTTAAACTCTTAAACTCATAATAAATTAATAAACTCTAAACTTGAACTCTTAGACTCATTTAAACTTATAAACTCTAAACTCATAAATTAATCAACTCTGAACTCTTACTCATTTAAACTTAAAATCTCATGAATTTATACACTTATAAACTCATAAACATAGAAACTCATGAATTCATACACTAATGAACTCTCATGAATTCATACACTAATGAACTCTCATGAATTCATACACTAATGAACTCTCATGAATTCATACACTAATGAACTCTCATGAATTCATACACTAATGAACTCTCATGGATTCATACACTAATGAACTCTCATGGATTCATACACTAATGAACTCTCATGGATTCATACACTAATGAACTCTCATGAATTCATACACTAATGAACTCTCATGAATTCATACACTAATGAACTCTCATGAATTCATACACTAATGAACTCTCATGAATTCATACACTAATGAACTCTCATGAATTCATACACTAATGAACTCTCATGAATTCATACACTAATGAACTCTCATGAATTCATACACTAATGAACTCTCATGAATTCATACACTAATGAACTCTCATGAATTCATACACTAATGAACTCTCATGGATTCATACACTAATGAACTCTCATGGATTCATACACTAATGAACTCTCATGGATTCATACACTAATGAACTCTCATGAATTCATACACTAATGAACTCTCATGAATTCATACACTAATGAACTCTCATGAATTCATACACTAATGAACTCTCATGAATTCATACACTAATGAACTCTCATGAATTCATACACTAATGAACTCTCATGGATTCATACACTAATGAACTCTCATGAATTCATACACTAATGAACTCTCATGGATTCATACACTAATGAACTCTCATGAATTCATACACTAATGAACTCTCATGAATTCATACACTAATGAACTTTCATGGATTCATACTTATGAACTTTAAACTCATAAACTGAGTGTGTGTCTGAGTGAATGTATGCGTGTATATGTGTGTGTGTCTGTGAGCGAGTTAGTGTGTGTGTGCATTTGTGAGTGTATGTGCATGATTGTGTGTGTTAGTGAGCGTGTGTGTAAAGGTGAGCAAGTGTGTGTGTGTGTGTGTGAGTTTGTGAGCTTGTCTGTGTGTGTGTGTGTGTGTGTGTGTGTGTTAGAGTTAGTGAGCGTGTCTGTGTGTGTTTGTGTTAGTGAGCGTGTGTGTAAAGGTGAGCAAGTGTGTGTGTGTGTGTGTGTGAGTTAGTGAGCTTGTCTGTGTGTGTGTGTGTGTGTGTGTGTGTGGGTGTGTGTGTGTGTGTTAGAGTTAGTGAGCGTGTCTGTGAGTGTTTGTGAGTGAATAACTCATGAATTCATACACTTATGAACTCTTAAACTAAAATGAATAAACTCTGAACTCTTACTCATCTAAACTTATTAACTCTAAACTTGTACACTTATAAACACATGAATTCATACACTTATGAACTTTTAAACTCATAAATAGTTCACCATAGCAACCACCCAAAATACCTTAGAACACCCTAGCAACACCTTAGCAACCACCCAAAATACCTTGGAACACCCTAGCAACACCATAGCAACCACCCAAAATACATTAGAACACCCTAGCAACACCTTAGCAACCACCCAAAATACCTTGGAACACCCTAGCAACACCATAGCAACCACCCAGAACACCCTAGCAACCGCCTAGCAACCCCCAGAACACCATAGCAACTACCCAAAATACCTCAGAACACCCTAGCAACACCATAGCAACCACCCAGAACACCCTAGCAACCGCCCAAAATACCTTAGAACACCTTAGCAACACCATAGCAACCACCCAGAACACCCTAGCAACCACCCAAAATACCTTAGAACACCCTAGCAACCACCCAAAATACCTTAGAACACCCTAGCAACCACCCAAAATACATTAGAAAACCCTAGCAACACCATAGCAACCACCCAAAATACCTTAGAACACCCTAACAACACCCTAGCAACCACCAAAAATACCTTAGAACACCCTAGCAACACCTTAGCAACCACCCGAAATACCTCAGAACATCCTAGCAATACCCTAGCAACCACCCAAAATACCTTAGAACACCCTAGCAACCACCCAGAACACCCTAGCAACCACCCAAAATACCTTAGAACACCCTAGCAACCACCCAAAATAACTTAGAACACCCTAGCAACCACCCAAAATACCTTAGAACACCCTAGCAACACCCTAGCAACAACCAAAAATACCTTAGAACACCCTAGCAACACCCTAGCAACCACCCGAAATACCTCAGAACATCCTAGCAACACCCTAGCAACCACCCAAAATACCTTAAAACACCCTAGCAACACCCTAGCAACCACCTAAAATACCCTAGAACACCCTAGCAACCACCCAGAACACCCTAGCAACCACTCAAAATACCTTAGAAACCACCTAGCAACCCACTAGAAACACCCTAGCAACATTTAATTACTTGAAACTATACTTTAACCTTTAAACTACTTTGAACTTTAAACTATTTAAAACTTTAAACTACTTTAAACTACTTTAAACTACTTTAAACTACTTTAAACTAATTTAAACTTCAAACTACTTTAAAATTCAAACTTATTTAAACTTTAAACTACTTTAACTTTCAAACTAATTTAAACTTCAAACTACTTTAAAATTCAAACTAATTTAAACTTTAAATTAATTTAAACTATTTTAAACTTTAAACTAAGTTAAACTATAAACTACGTTAAACTAATTTAAACTTCAAACTACTTTAAACTTCTTCAAACTTTGCGGTCCAAACTTTCACAAGCCAACTTAAAGTTTGTCTCGACGAACTTTTTCTAGTTATTATTATTATTATTCTTCTTCTGCCCCCTAAAATTTCTGACTCTAACTCCTCCTAGAGCTTTAACTCCACATACTCCAAACTCGGCACGGACACTCAAACTGTTCTCACTTAGTGTGCTATATCTTTTCTAACTGATCGGACTTACGGTTTTCCTAAAAATGACGATCAAAACTCGAAAAAAACCATTTGAAAATCCCATTGACTTAACATTGCGGAATGTTCAGACTGTCAAACTCCCCAACTGTCAAAATTTCAAATCTAAATCCCTTGAAGCCCTGGACTCAAACTGCCATTCTATACACTATATGAGCCATTGAGACTCATTTAAACTAATGAACTCATCAATGACACTTCTAACTATCTAATCTTAAACTCTTAAACTCATAATAAATTAATAAACTCTAAACTTGAACTCTTAGACTCATTTAAACTCTCATAAACTATTAAACTCATAAGTTAATAAACTCTGGACACTTACTCATTTAAACTTATAAACTCTAAACTCATAAATTAATCAACTCTGAACTCTTACTCATTTAAACTTAAAATCTCATGAATTTATACACTTATAAACTCATAAACATAGAAACTCATGAATTCATACACTAATGAACTCTCATGAATTCATACACTAATGAACTCTCATGAATTCATACACTAATGAACTCTCATGAATTCATACACTAATGAACTCTCATGAATTCATACACTAATGAACTCTCATGAATTCATACACTAATGAACTCTCATGGATTCATACACTAATGAACTCTCATGAATTCATACACTAATGAACTCTCATGAATTCATACACTAATGAACTCTCATGAATTCATACACTAATGAACTCTCATGAATTCATACACTAATGAACTCTCATGGATTCATACACTAATGAACTCTCATGAATTCATACACTAATGAACTCTCATGAATTCATACACTAATGAACTCTCATGAATTCATACACTAATGAACTCTCATGGATTCATACACTAATGAACTCTCATGGATTCATACACTAATGAACTCTCATGGATTCATACACTAATGAACTCTCATGAATTCATACACTAATGAACTCTCATGAATTCATACACTAATGAACTCTCATGGATTCATACACTAATGAACTCTCATAGATTCATACACTAATGAACTCTCATGGATTCATACACTAATGAACTCTCATAGATTCATACACTAATGAACTCTCATGGATTCATACACTAATGAACCCCTAGACTGAATCAAACTGCCATTCTATATACTATATGAGCCATTGAGACTCATTCAAACTAATAAACTCATCTATCTATGACACTCATCCATCTATCTATCTATCTATCTACTTTAAACTAAATTAAACTTCAAACTAAATTAAACTTTAAACTTCAAACTAATTTAAACTTCAAACTTATTTCAACTTTAAACTTCAAACTTATTTAAACTTTAAACTTCAAACTAATTTAAACTTTAAACTCATAAACTCGTACACTTATAAACTCATACACTTATAAACTCATGAATTCATACACTTATGAACTCAAACTCATAAATTAATAAACTCTGAACTCTTACTCATTTAAACTTATAAACTCCAAACTCATAAATTCATACACTTATAAACTCATGAACTTATAAATGCATTAATTCATACACGTATGAACTCTCATGAATTCATACACTTATGAACTTTTAAACTCATAAATAGTTCACCATAGCAAACACCCAGAACACTCTAGCAACTGCATAGCAACCACCCAGAACAGCCTAGAAACCAACTGAAATACCTTAGAACACCCTAGCAACACCATAGCAACCACCCACAATACCTTAGAACACCCTAGCAACCACATAATATACCTTAGAACACCCTAGCAACCGCCCAAAATACCTTAGAACACCCTAGCAACCACCCAAAATGCCTTATAACACCCTAGCAACACCCTAGCAACCACCCAAAATACCTTAGAACACCCTAGCAACCACCCAAAATACATTAGAACACCATAGCAACACCATAGCAACCACCCAAAATACCTTAGAACACCCTAGCAACACCCTAGCAACCACCAAAAATACCTTAGAACACCCTAGCAACACCCTAGCAACCACCCGAAATACCTCAGAACATCCTAGCAACACCCTAGCAACCACCCAAAATACCTTAGAACACCCTAGCAACCACCCAAAATACATTAGAACACCCTAGCAACACCATAGCAACCACCCGAAATACCTCAGAACATCCTAGCAACACCCTAGCAACCACCCAAAATACCTTAGAACACCATAGCAACACTATAGCAACCACTCAGAACACCCTAGCAACCACCCAAAATACCTTAGAACACCCTAGCAACCACCCATAACACCCTAGCAACCACCCAAAATACCTTAGAACACCATAGCAACACCATAGCAACAACCCAAAATACCTTAGAACACCCTAACAACACCCTAGCAACCACCCAAAATACCTTAAAACACCCTAGCAACACCATAGTAACCACCTAAAATACCCTAGAACACCCTAGCAACCACCCAGAACACCCTAGCAACCACTCAAAATACCTTAGAAACCACCTAGCAACCCACTAGAAACACCCTAGCAACATTTAATTACTTGAAACTATACTTTAACCTTTAAACTACTTTGAACTTTAAACTATTTAAAACTTTAAACTACTTTAAACTACTTTAAACTACTTTAAACTAATTTAAACTTCAAACTAATTTAAACTTTAAATTAATTTAAACTATTTTAAACTTTAAACTAAGTTAAACTATAAACTACTTTAAACTAATTTAAACTTCAAACTAATTTAAACTTTAAACTAATTTAAACTTCAAACTACTTTAAACTTCTTCAAACTTTGCGGTCCAAACTTTCACAAGCCAACTTAAAGTTTGTCTCGACGAACTTTTTCTAGTTATTATTCTTTTTCTGAGACTAAAATTTCAAACTCTAACTCCTCCTAGAGCTTTAACTCCACATACTCCAAACTCGGCACGGACACTCAAACTGTTCTGACTCGAGTTGCTATATCTTTTCTAACTGATCGGACTTACGGTTTTCCTAAAAACTGCGATCAAACTCGGAAAAAACTCCCATTGACTTTACATTGCGGAACTTTCAAAAATTCAAATCCCAACTGTCATTTTCACACAGACACAAAAGGGCCTGACAGCCCTGCTGTCAGGCAGACCTCTCTCTCTCCCTAGGAGGATTTATTTTATCAAGCAGCCAATAAGTAATGGCCCTAAATCTTCAAAGCCACACCATAGCAACCAGTTACAGCACCCTAGCAACCGTGGGCGATAAATAACTCTATAAAAACTCTATAAAAACTCTATAAAAACTCCAAATAAAAACTCCACAGTAATTATCTGTTAAAAAATACACGCCGACATCACACACCCCTGATTGAGGCGTCAAATTGTGCGGATTATTGAGGAGAGGTGTGCTGTGACTTTTCTTAGCGATCGGGGGTACGGTGTTCGCCCCAGGGGCAAATAATTGGGTAAAAAAATCCCATAGACTTAACACTGCCACAAACTTTGACGACACGTAGCACTGACCGATGATTTCTCAGAAACTTGTAATTTACCACATTTGATGAGGCTGGCAGGCTCTGTAAGAACATACCTCACAATGGGGTAAAAGTTGCACCCCTGGGGGGCAGGAGCTGCCCAAAGTTGCCCCATTGACTTACTATGGTGTAGGACGGCCCATGAAATGGGCTGTCCTACACCATAGAAACCGCATTTATATTGAACATAACTCTGGATCACAGTGTCGTAGAGACAAGGGGGCGGGCTCATTTTACTCGGACGACCAATCAGTCTCTCAGGATCATTGTGAAGCTATTAAGCCACGCCCTAGCAACCATTTAGAGCACCCTTAGCAACAACTCCCATAGACTTCCATTGAAAGAGATCAAAGGGATATCTCCGGATAGAAGTGTCATAGAAACATGAGGGTGGTCTCGTTTGACTCGGGGCAGCAAACAGCCAATCATGAATCACCTCAACACTTCCTAGCCACGCCCTAGCAACCATTGTCGAGCACCTTAGCAACCAAAATCCAAAGAGGAATATCGTCCATTCTGAATGTCACCGAGGCATGGGAGTTGGTTTATATCATTCATACTGACAAGCAGCCTATGGAGTTTCATGATTGGCAGCTGCCAAGCCACTCCCTAGCAACCAAACAGAGTACCCTAGCAACCATTTTGCAAGACCTACATCTCTGCATCAGAACATGGTATAGAGATGGGGGTTGGTTTATATCATTCATACTGACAAGCAGCCTTTGGAGTTTCATGATTGGCAGCAGCAAAGCCACTCCCTAGCAACCAAACAGAGTACCCTAGCAACCATTTTGTAACAGCTATATCTCAGCATCAGAACATTGTATCGCGATAGGGGTTGGGTCTTTTGACTCATGCTAGCACACAGGACTTTCAACATGCTTAACATGCTAGCTGTGAATAGCTACATGCTAATATTGATTAGCTAAGTGCTAAATCATGCCATGAACATTATAAAAACTCTATAGTAACCATAGATGAACACTACCAACCACCTAGTAACACCATAGCAACCACCCAGAATACCATAGCAACCACCTAAAACACACTAGCAACCGCCTAGCAACACCATAGCAACCACCCAGAACACCCTAGCAACACCCTAGCAACCACCCAGAACACCCTAGCAACACCCTAGCAACCACCCAGAATACCCTAGCAACCGCCTAGCAACACCCTAGCAACCACCCAGAATACCCTAGCAACCGCCTAGCAACAGCCTAGCAACCACCCAGAACACCCTAGCAACCACCCAGAACACCATAGCAACCACCTAGAACACCCTAGCAACCGCCTAACAACCACCCAGAACACCCTAGCAACCACCTAGAACACCCTAGCAACCGCCTAACAACCACCCAGAACACCCTAGCAACTACCTAGCAACCACCCAAAATACCTTAGAACACCCTAGCAACACCATAGCAACCAAACAAAATACCTTAGAACACCCTAACAACACCCTAGCAACCACCCAAAATACCTTAGAACATCCTAGCAACACTATAGCAACCACCCAGAACACCCTAGCAACCACCCAAAATACCTTAAAACATCCTAGCAACACCATAGCAACCACCCAGAACACCCTAGCAACCACCCAAAATACCTTAGAACACCCTAGCAACACCATAGCAACCACCCAGAACACCCTAGCAACTGCCTTGCAACCACCCAGAACACCATAGCAACCACCCAGAGCACCCTAGCAACCACCTAACAACCAACCAGAACACCCTAGCAACCACCCAGAACACCCTAGCAACTGCCTAACAACCACCCAGAACACCATAGCAACCCACTAGAAACACTGTAGCAACTTTAAATTACTTCAAACTATACTTTAAACTTTAAACTAATTTAAACTTCAAACTACTTTAAACTTTAAACTAAATTAAAATTCAAACTACTTTAAAATTCAAACTAATTTAAACTTTAAACTACTTTAAATTTCAAACTAATTTAAATTTTCAAACTAATTTAAACTTCTTCAAACTTTCTGTTCCAAACTTTCACAAGCCAACTTAAAGTTTGTCTCGACGAACTTTTTCTAGTTATTATTATTCTTTTTCTGAGACTAAAATTTCAAACTCTAACTCCTCCTAGAGCTTTAACTCCACATACTCCAAACTCGGCACGGACACTCAAACTGTTCTGACTCGAGTTGCTATATCTTTTCTAACTGATCGGACTTACGGTTTTCCTAAAAACTGCGATCAAACTCGGAAAAAACTCCCATTGACTTTACATTGCGGAACTTTCAAAAATTCAAATCCCAACTGTCATTTTCACACAGACACAAAAGGGCCTGACAGCCCTGCTGTCAGGCAGACCTCTCTCTCTCCCTAGGAGGATTTATTTTATCAAGCAGCCAATAAGTAATGGCCCTAAATCTTCAAAGCCACACCATACCAACCAGTTACAGCACCCTAGCAACCGTGGGCGATAGGCACGAGGCCGCAGGCCTCGTGCCATACTAAATAACTCTATAAAAACTCTATAAAAACTCTATAAAAACTCCAAATAAAAACTCCACAGTAATTATCTGTTAAAAAATACACGCCGACATCACACACCCCTGATTGAGGCGTCAAATTGTGCGGATTATTGAGGAGAGGTGTGCTGTGACTTTTCTTAGCGATCGGGGGTACGGTGTTCGCCCCAGGGGCAAATAATTGGGTAAAAAAATCCCATAGACTTAACACTGCCACAAACTTTGACGACACGTAGCACTGACCGATGATTTCTCAGAAACTTGTAATTTACCACATTTGATGAGGCTGGCAGGCTCTGTAAGAACATACCTCACAATGGGGTAAAAGTTGCACCCCTGGGGGGCAGGAGCTGCCCAAAGTTGCCCCATTGACTTACTATGGTGTAGGACGGCCCATGAAATGGGCTGTCCTACACCATAGAAACCGCATTTATATTGAACATAACTCTGGATCACAGTGTCGTAGAGACAAGGGGGCGGGCTCATTTTACTCGGACGACCAATCAGTCTCTCAGGATCATTGTGAAGCTATTAAGCCACGCCCTAGCAACCATTTAGAGCACCCTTAGCAACAACTCCCATAGACTTCCATTGAAAGAGATCAAAGGGATATCTCCGGATAGAAGTGTCATAGAAACATGAGGGTGGTCTCGTTTGACTCGGGGCAGCAAACAGCCAATCATGAATCACCTCAACACTTCCTAGCCACGCCCTAGCAACCATTGTCGAGCACCTTAGCAACCAAAATCCAAAGAGGAATATCGTCCATTCTGAATGTCACAGAGGCATGGGAGTTGGTTTATATCATTCATACTGACAAGCAGCCTTTGGAGTTTCATGATTGGCAGCAGCAAAGCCACTCCCTAGCAACCAAACAGAGTACCCTAGCAACCATTTTGTAACAGCTATATCTCAGCATCAGAACATGGTATAGAGATAGGGGTTGGGTCTTTTGACTCATGCTAGCACACAGGACTTTCAACATGCTTAACATGCTAGCTGTGAATAGCTACATGCTAATATTGATTAGCTAAGTGCTAAATCATGCCATGAACATTATAAAAACTCTATAGTAACCATAGATGAACACTACCAACCACCTAGTAACACCATAGCAACCACCCAGAATACCATAGCAACCACCTAAAACACACTAGCAACCGCCTAGCAACACCATAGCAACCACCCAGAACACCCTAGCAACACCCTAGCAACCACCCAGAACACCCTAGCAACACACTAGCAACCACCCAGAATACCCTAGCAACCGCCTAGCAACACCCTAGCAACCACCCAGAATACCCTAGCAACCGCCTAGCAACACCCTAGCAACCACCCAGAACACCCTAGCAACTGCCTAGCAACACCCTAGCAACCACCCAGAACACCCTAGCAACCACCCAGAACACCATAGCAACCACCTAGAACACCCTAGCAACCGCCTAACAACCACCCAGAACACCCTAGCAACTACCTAGCAACCACCCAAAATACCTTAGAACACCCTAGCAACACCATAGCAACCAAACAAAATACCTTAGAACACCCTAACAACACCCTAGCAACCACCCAAAATACCTTAGAACATCCTAGCAACACTATAGCAACCACCCAGAACACCCTAGCAACCACTCAAAATACCTTAGCAACCGCCTAGCGACCACCCAGAACACCCTAGCAACCACCCAAAATACCTTAAAACATCCTAGCAACACCATAGCAACCACCCAGAACACCCTAGCAACCACCCAAAATACCTTAGAACACCCTAGCAACACCATAGCAACCACCCAGAACACCCTAGCAACTGCCTTGCAACCACCCAGAACACCATAGCAACCACCCAGAACACCCTAGCAACCACCTAACAACCAACCAGAACACCCTAGCAACCACCCAGAACACCCTAGCAACTGCCTAACAACCACCCAGAACACCATAGCAACCCACTAGAAACACTGTAGCAACTTTAAATTACTTCAAACTATACTTTAAACTTTAAACTAATTTAAACTTCAAACTACTTTAAACTTTAAACTAAATTAAAATTCAAACTACTTTAAAATTCAAACTAATTTAAACTTTAAACTACTTTAAATTTCAAACTAATTAAAATTTTCAAACTAATTTAAACTTCTTCAAACTTTCTGTTCCAAACTTTCACAAGCCAACTTAAAGTTTGTCTCGACGAACTTTTTCTAGTTATTATTATTAAGTTGGCTTGGAGAGCCAACTTACTGATATTGTACTTAAACTTATTATTATTAAGTTGGCTTGGAGAGCCAACTTACTGATATTGTACTTAAACTTATTATTATTATTATTATTATTCTTCTTAGAAAACTGTTGACTGCTACTCCTCCTAGAGCTTTAACTCTACAAACTCCAAACTCAGACTAGACCTTTGGACTGGTCTGAAGTTAGTTGCTATATCTTTTCTAACTGATCGGACTTACGGTTTTCCTAAAAACTACGATCAAACTCGGAAAAAACTCCCATTGACTTTACATTGCGGAATCTTCAGATTTTCAAACTCCCCAACTGTCAAAAATTCAAATGTAAATCCCTTGAAACCCTAGACTGAATCAAACTGCCATTCTATATACTATATGAGCCATTGAGACTCATTCAAACTAATAAACTCATCTATCTATGACACTTATCCATCTATCTATCTATCTATCTACTTTAAACTAAATTAAACTTCAAACTAAATTAAACTTTAAACTTCAAACTAATTTAAACTTGAAACTTATTTAAACTTTAAACTTCAAACTAATTTAAACTTTAAACTCATAAACTCGTACACTTATAAACTCCAAACTCATAAATTCATCCACTTATAAACTCATGAACTTATAAATGCATTAATTCATACACGTATGAACTCTCATGAATTCATACACTTATGAACTTTTAAACTCATAAATAGTTCACCATAGCAAACACCCAGAACACTCTAGCAACTGCATAGCAACCACCCAGAACAGCCTAGAAACCAACTGAAATACCTTAGAACACCCTAGCAACACCATAGCAACCACCCACAACACCTTAGAACACCCTAGCAACCACATAATATACCTTAGAACACCCTAGCAACCACCCAGAACACCCTAGCAACCGCCCAAAATACCTTAGAACACCCTAGCAACCACCCACAATGCCTTATAACACCCTAGCAACACCCTAGCAACCACCCAAAATACCTTAGAACACCCTAGCAACCACCCAAAATACATTAGAACACCATAGCAACACCATAGCAACCACCCAAAATACCTTAGAACACCCTAGCAACACCCTAGCAACCACCAAAAATAACTTAGAACACCCTAGCAACACCCTAGCAACCACCCGAAATACCTCAGAACATCCTAGCAACACCCTAGCAACCACCCAAAATACCTTAGAACACCCTAGCAACCACCCAAAATACATTAGAACACCCTAGCAACACCATAGCAACCACCCAAAATACCTTAGAACACCCTAGCAACACCCTAGCAACCACCCAAAATACCTTAGAACACCCTAGCAACACCCTAGCAACCACCCGAAATACCTCAGAACATCCTAGCAACACCCTAGCAACCACCCAAAATACCTTAGAACACCCTAGCAACCACCCAGAACACCCTAGCAACCACCCAAAATACCTTAGAACACCCTAGCAACCACCCAAAATAACTTAAAACACCCTAGCAACCGCCCAAAATACCTTAGAACACCCTAGCAACACCATAGCAACCACCCAAAATACCTTAGAACACCCTAGCAACCACCAAAAATACCTTAGAACACCCTAGCAACACCCTAGCAACCACCCGAAATACCTCAGAACATCCTAGCAACAGCCTAGCAACCACCCAAAATACCTTAGAACACCATAGCAACCACCCAAAATGCCTTATAACACCCTAGCAACACCCTAGCAACCACCCAAAATACCTTAGAACACCCTAACAACACCCTAGCAACCACCCAAAATACCTTGAAACACCCTAGCAACACCATAGCAACCACCTAAAATACCCTAGAACACCCTAGCAACCACCCAGAACACCCTAGCAACCACTCAAAATACCTTAGAAACCACTTAGCAACCCACTAGAAACACCCTAGCAACATTTAATTACTTGAAACTATACTTTAACCTTTAAAACTACTTTGAACTTTAAACTATTTAAAACTTTAAACTACTTTAAACTAATTTAAACTTAAAACTACTTTAAAATTCAAACTTATTTAAACTTTAAACTACTTTAACTTTCAAACTAATTTAAACTTCAAACTACTTTAAAATTCAAACTAATTTAAACTTTAAACTAATTTAAACTATTTTAAACTTTAAACTAAGTTAAACTATAAACTACTTTAAACTAATTTAAACTTAAAACTAATTTAAACTTTAAACTAATTTAAACTTCAAACTACTTTAAACTTCTTCAAACTTTGCGGTCCAAACTTTCACAAGCCAACTTAAAGTTTGTCTCGACGAACTTTTTCTAGTTATTATTATTATTCTTCTTAGAAAACTGTTGACTGCTACTCCTCCTAGAGCTTTAACTCTACAAACTCCAAACTCAGACTAGACCTTTGGACTGGTCTGAAGTTAGTTGCTATATCTTTTCTAACTGATCGGACTTACGGTTTTCCTAAAAACTACGATCAAACTCGGAAAAAACTCCCATTGACTTTACATTGCGGAATCTTCAGATTTTCAAACTCCCCAACTGTCAAAAATTCAAATGTAAATCCCTTGAAACCCTAGACTGAATCAAACTGCCATTCTATATACTATATGAGCCATTGAGACTCATTCAAACTAATAAACTCATCTATCTATGACACTTATCCATCTATCTATCTATCTACTTTAAACTAAATTAAACTTCAAACTAAATTAAACTTTAAACTTCAAACTAATTTAAACTTGAAACTTATTTAAACTTTAAACTTCAAACTTATTTAAACTTTAAACTTCAAACTAATTTAAACTTTAAACTCATAAACTCGTACACTTATAAACTCATACACTTATAAACTCATGAATTCATACACTTATGAACTCAAACTCATAAATGAATAAACTCTGAACTCTTACTCATTTAAACTTATAAACTCTAAACTCATAAATTCATACACTTATAAACTCATGAACTTATAAATGCATTAATTCATACACGTATGAACTCTCATGAATTCATACACTTATGAACTTTTAAACTCATAAATAGTTCACCATAGCAAACACCCAGAACACTCTAGCAACTGCATAGCAACCACCCAGAACACCCTAGAAACCAACTGAAATACCTTAGAACACCCTAGCAACACCATAGCAACCACCCACAATACCTTAGAACACCCTAGCAACCACCCAGAACACCCTAGCAACCGCCCAAAATACCTTAGAACACCCTAGCAACCACCAAAAATACCTTAGAACACCCTAGCAACCACCCAAAATACCTTAGAACACCCTAGCAACACCATAGCAACCACCAAAAATACCTTAGAACACCCTAGCAACCACCAAAAATACCTTAGAACACCCTAGCAACACCCTAGCAACCACCCGAAATACCTCAGAACATCCTAGCAACACCCTAGCAACCACCCAAAATACCTTAGAACACCATAGCAACACCCTAGCAACCACCCAAAATACCTTAGAACACCCTAGCAACCACATAATATACCTTAGAACACCCTAGCAACCACCCAGAACACCCTAGCAACCACCCAAAATAACTTAGAACACCCTAGCAACACCATAGCAACCACCCGAAATACCTCAGAACATCCTAGCAACACCCTAGCAACCACCCAAAATACCTTAGAACACCATAGCAACACCATAGCAACCACTCAGAACACCCTAGCAACCACCCAAAATACCTTAGAACACCCTAGCAACCACCCAGAACACCCTAGCAACCACCCAAAATACCTTAGAACACCCTAGCAACCACCCAAAATAACTTAAAACACCCTAGCAACCACCCAAAATACCTTAGAACACCCTAGCAACACCATAGCAACCACCCAAAATACCTTAGAACACCCTAGCAACCACCAAAATACCTTAGAACACCCTAGCAACACCCTAGCAACCACCCAAAATACCTCAGAACATCCTAGCAACACCCTAGCAACCACCCAAAATACCTTAGAACACCATAGCAACCACGCAAAATGCCTTATAACACCCTAGCAACACCCTAGCAACCACCCAAAATACCTTAGAACACCCTAACAACACCCTAGCAACCACCCAAAATACCTTGAAACACCCTAGCAACACCATAGCAACCACCTAAAATACCCTAGAACACCCTAGCAACCACCCAGAACACCCTAGCAACCACTCAAAATACCTTAGAAACCACTTAGCAACCCACTAGAAACACCCTAGCAACATTTAATTACTTGAAACTATACTTTAACCTTTAAAACTACTTTGAACTTTAAACTAATTTAAACTTCAAACTACTTTAAAATTCAAACTTATTTAAACTTTAAACTACTTTAACTTTCAAACTAATTTAAACTTCAAACTACTTTAAAATTCAAACTAATTTAAACTTTAAACAAATTTAAACTATTTTAAACTTTAAACTAAGTTAAACTATATACTACTTTAAACTAATTTAAACTTAAAACTAATTTAAACTTTAAACTAATTTAAACTTCAAACTACTTTAAACTTCTTCAAACTTTGCGGTCCAAACTTTCACAAGCCAACTTAAAGTTTGTCTCGACGAACTTTTTCTAGTTATTATTATTATTCTTCTTAGAAAACTGTTGACTGCTACTCCTCCTAGAGCTTTAACTCTACAAACTCCAAACTCAGACTAGACCTTTGGACTGGTCTGAAGTTAGTTGCTATATCTTTTCTAACTGATCGGACTTACGGTTTTCCTAAAAACTACGATCAAACTCGGAAAAAACTCCCATTGACTTTACATTGCGGAATCTTCAGATTTTCAAACTCCCCAACTGTCAAAAATTCAAATGTAAATCCCTTGAAACCCTAGACTGAATCAAACTGCCATTCTATATACTATATGAGCCATTGAGACTCATTCAAACTAATAAACTCATCTATCTATGACACTTATCCATCTATCTATCTATCTACTTTAAACTAAATTAAACTTCAAACTAAATTAAACTTTAAACTTCAAACTAATTTAAACTTGAAACTTATTTAAACTTTAAACTTCAAACTTATTTAAACTTTAAACTTCAAACTAATTTAAACTTTAAACTCATAAACTCGTACACTTATAAACTCATACACTTATAAACTCATGAATTCATACACTTATGAACTCAAACTCATAAATGAATAAACTCTGAACTCTTACTCATTTAAACTTATAAACTCTAAACTCATAAATTCATACACTTATAAACTCATGAACTTATAAATGCATTAATTCATACACGTATGAACTCTCATGAATTCATACACTTATGAACTTTTAAACTCATAAATAGTTCACCATAGCAAACACCCAGAACACTCTAGCAACTGCATAGCAACCACCCAGAACACCCTAGAAACCAACTGAAATACCTTAGAACACCCTAGCAACACCATAGCAACCACCCACAATACCTTAGAACACCCTAGCAACCACCCAGAACACCCTAGCAACCGCCCAAAATACCTTAGAACACCCTAGCAACCACCAAAAATACCTTAGAACACCCTAGCAACCACCCAAAATACCTTAGAACACCCTAGCAACACCATAGCAACCACCAAAAATACCTTAGAACACCCTAGCAACCACCAAAAATACCTTAGAACACCCTAGCAACACCCTAGCAACCACCCGAAATACCTCAGAACATCCTAGCAACACCCTAGCAACCACCCAAAATACCTTAGAACACCATAGCAACACCCTAGCAACCACCCAAAATACCTTAGAACACCCTAGCAACCACATAATATACCTTAGAACACCCTAGCAACCACCCAGAACACCCTAGCAACCACCCAAAATAACTTAGAACACCCTAGCAACACCATAGCAACCACCCGAAATACCTCAGAACATCCTAGCAACACCCTAGCAACCACCCAAAATACCTTAGAACACCATAGCAACACCATAGCAACCACTCAGAACACCCTAGCAACCACCCAAAATACCTTAGAACACCCTAGCAACCACCCAGAACACCCTAGCAACCACCCAAAATACCTTAGAACACCCTAGCAACCACCCAAAATAACTTAAAACACCCTAGCAACCACCCAAAATACCTTAGAACACCCTAGCAACACCATAGCAACCACCCAAAATACCTTAGAACACCCTAGCAACCACCAAAATACCTTAGAACACCCTAGCAACACCCTAGCAACCACCCAAAATACCTCAGAACATCCTAGCAACACCCTAGCAACCACCCAAAATACCTTAGAACACCATAGCAACCACGCAAAATGCCTTATAACACCCTAGCAACACCCTAGCAACCACCCAAAATACCTTAGAACACCCTAACAACACCCTAGCAACCACCCAAAATACCTTGAAACACCCTAGCAACACCATAGCAACCACCTAAAATACCCTAGAACACCCTAGCAACCACCCAGAACACCCTAGCAACCACTCAAAATACCTTAGAAACCACTTAGCAACCCACTAGAAACACCCTAGCAACATTTAATTACTTGAAACTATACTTTAACCTTTAAAACTACTTTGAACTTTAAACTAATTTAAACTTCAAACTACTTAAAAATTCAAACTTATTTAAACTTTAAACTACTTTAACTTTCAAACTAATTTAAACTTCAAACTACTTTAAAATTCAAACTAATTTAAACTTTAAACAAATTTAAACTATTTTAAACTTTAAACTAAGTTAAACTATATACTACTTTAAACTAATTTAAACTTAAAACTAATTTAAACTTCAAACTACTTTAAACTTCTTCAAACTTTGCGGTCCAAACTTTCACAAGCCAACTTAAAGTTTGTCTCGACGAACTTTTTCTAGTTATTATTATTATTATTATTCTTTTTCTGAGACTAAAATTTCAAACTCTAACTCCTCCTAGAGCTTTAACTCCACATACTCCAAACTCGGCACGGACACTCAAACTGTTCTGACTCGAGTTGCTATATCTTTTCTAACTGATCGGACTTACGGTTTTCCTAAAAACTGCGATCAAACTCGGAAAAAACTCCCATTGACTTTACATTGCGGAACTTTCAAAAATTCAAATCCCAACTGTCATTTTCACACAGACACAAAAGGGCCTGACAGCCCTGCTGTCAGGCAGACCTCTCTCTCTCCCTAGGAGGATTTATTTTATCAAGCAGCCAATAAGTAATGGCCCTAAATCTTCAAAGCCACACCATAGCAACCAGTTACAGCACCCTAGCAACCGTGGGCGATAGGCACGAGGCCGCAGGCCTCGTGCCATACTAAATAACTCTATAAAAACTCTATAAAAACTCCAAATAAAAACTCCACAGTAATTATCTGTTAAAAAATACACGCCGACATCACACACCCCTGATTGAGGCGTCAAATTGTGCGGATTATTGAGGAGAGGTGTGCTGTGACTTTTCTTAGCGATCGGGGGTACGGTGTTCGCCCCAGGGGCAAATAATTGGGTAAAAAAATCCCATAGACTTAACACTGCCACAAACTTTGACGACACGTAGCACTGACCGATGATTTCTCAGAAACTTGTAATTTACCACATTTGATGAGGCTGGCAGGCTCTGTAAGAACATACCTCACAATGGGGTAAAAGTTGCACCCCTGGGGGGCAGGAGCTGCCCAAAGTTGCCCCATTGACTTACTATGGTGTAGGACGGCCCATGAAATGGGCTGTCCTGCACCATAGAAACCGCATTTATATTGAACATAACTCTGGATCACAGTGTCGTAGAGACAAGGGGGCGGGCTCATTTTACTCGGACGACCAATCAGTCTCTCAGGATCATTGTGAAGCTATTAAGCCACGCCCTAGCAACCATTTAGAGCACCCTTAGCAACAACTCCCATAGACTTCCATTGAAAGAGATCAAAGGGATATCTCCGGATAGAAGTGTCATAGAAACATGAGGGTGGTCTCGTTTGACTCGGGGCAGCAAACAGCCAATCATGAATCACCTCAACACTTCCTAGCCACGCCCTAGCAACCATTGTCGAGCACCTTAGCAACCAAAATCCAAAGAGGAATATCGTCCATTCTGAATGTCACAGAGGCATGGGAGTTGGTTTATATCATTCATACTGACAAGCAGCCTTTGGAGTTTCATGATTGGCAGCTGCCAAGCCACTCCCTAGCAACCAAACAGAGTACCCTAGCAACCATTTTGCAAGACCTACATCTCTGCATCAGAACATGGTATAGAGATGGGGGTTGGTTTATATCATTCATACTGACAAGCAGCCTTTGGAGTTTCATGATTGGCAGCAGCAAAGCCACTCCCTAGCAACCAAACAGAGTACCCTAGCAACCATTTTGTAACAGCTATATCTCAGCATCAGAACATTGTATCGCGATAGGGGTTGGGTCTTTTGACTCATGCTAGCACACAGGACTTTCAACATGCTTAACATGCTAGCTGTGAATAGCTACATGCTAATATTGATTAGCTAAGTGCTAAATCATGCCATGAACATTATAAAAACTCTATAGTAACCATAGATGAACACTACCAACCACCTAGTAACACCATAGCAACCACCCAGAATACGATAGCAACCACCTAAAACACACTAGCAACCGCCTAGCAACACCAGAGCAACCACCCAGAACACCCTAGCAACCACCCAGAACACCCTAGCAACACCCTAGCAACCACCCAGAATACCCTAGCAACCGCCTAGCAACACCCTAGCAACCACCCACAACACCCTAGCAACTGCAATAGCAACACCCTAGCAACCACCCAGAACACCCTAGCAACCACCCAGAACACCATAGCAACCACCTAGAACACCCTAGCAACCGCCTAACAACCACCCAGAACACCCTAGCAACTACCTAGCAACCACCCAAAATACCTTAAAACACCCTAGCAACACCATAGCAACCAAACAAAATACCTTAGAACACCCTAACAACACCCTAGCAACCACCCAAAATACCTTAGAACATCCTAGCAACACTATAGCAACCACCCAGAACACCCTAGCAACCACTCAAAATACCTTAGCAACCGCCTAGCGACCACCCAGAACACCCTAGCAACCACCCAAAATACCTTAAAACATCCTAGCAACACCATAGCAACCACCCAGAACACCCTAGCAACCACCCAAAATACCTTAGAACACCCTAGCAACACCATAGCAACCACCCAGAACACCCTAGCAACTGCCTTGCAACCACCCAGAACACCATAGCAACCACCCAGAACACCCTAGCAACCACCTAACAACCAACCAGAACACCCTAGCAACCACCCAGAACACCCTAGCAACTGCCTAACAACCACCCAGAACACCATAGCAACCCACTAGAAACACTGTAGCAACTTTAAATTACTTCAAACTATACTTTAAACTTTAAACTAATTTAAACTTCAAACTACTTTAAACTTTAAACTAAATTAAAATTCAAACTACTTTAAAATTCAAACTAATTTAAACTTTAAACTACTTTAAATTTCAAACTAATTTAAATTTTCAAACTAATTTAAACTTCTTCAAACTTTCTGTTCCAAACTTTCACAAGCCAACTTAAAGTTTGTCTCGACGAACTTTTTCTAGTTATTATTATTATTATTATTCTTTTTCTGAGACTAAAATTTCAAACTCTAACTCCTCCTAGAGCTTTAACTCCACATACTCCAAACTCGGCACGGACACTCAAACTGTTCTGACTCGAGTTGCTATATCTTTTCTAACTGATCGGACTTACGGTTTTCCTAAAAACTGCGATCAAACTCGGAAAAAACTCCCATTGACTTTACATTGCGGAACTTTCAAAAATTCAAATCCCAACTGTCATTTTCACACAGACACAAAAGGGCCTGACAGCCCTGCTGTCAGGCAGACCTCTCTCTCTCCCTAGGAGGATTTATTTTATCAAGCAGCCAATAAGTAATGGCCCTAAATCTTCAAAGCCACACCATAGCAACCAGTTACAGCACCCTAGCAACCGTGGGCGATAGGCACGAGGCCGCAGGCCTCGTGCCATACTAAATAACTCTATAAAAACTCTATAAAAACTCCAAATAAAAACTCCACAGTAATTATCTGTTAAAAAATACACGCCGACATCACACACCCCTGATTGAGGCGTCAAATTGTGCGGATTATTGAGGAGAGGTGTGCTGTGACTTTTCTTAGCGATCGGGGGTACGGTGTTCGCCCCAGGGGCAAATAATTGGGTAAAAAAATCCCATAGACTTAACACTGCCACAAACTTTGACGACACGTAGCACTGACCGATGATTTCTCAGAAACTTGTAATTTACCACATTTGATGAGGCTGGCAGGCTCTGTAAGAACATACCTCACAATGGGGTAAAAGTTGCACCCCTGGGGGGCAGGAGCTGCCCAAAGTTGCCCCATTGACTTACTATGGTGTAGGACGGCCCATGAAATGGGCTGTCCTGCACCATAGAAACCGCATTTATATTGAACATAACTCTGGATCACAGTGTCGTAGAGACAAGGGGGCGGGCTCATTTTACTCGGACGACCAATCAGTCTCTCAGGATCATTGTGAAGCTATTAAGCCACGCCCTAGCAACCATTTAGAGCACCCTTAGCAACAACTCCCATAGACTTCCATTGAAAGAGATCAAAGGGATATCTCCGGATAGAAGTGTCATAGAAACATGAGGGCGGTCTCGTTTGACTCGGGGCAGCAAACAGCCAATCATGAATCACCTCAACACTTCCTAGCCACGCCCTAGCAACCATTGTCGAGCACCTTAGCAACCAAAATCCAAAGAGGAATATCGTCCATTCTGAATGTCACAGAGGCATGGGAGTTGGTTTATATCATTCATACTGACAAGCAGCCTTTGGAGTTTCATGATTGGCAGCTGCCAAGCCACTCCCTAGCAACCAAACAGAGTACCCTAGCAACCATTTTGCAAGACCTACATCTCTGCATCAGAACATGGTATAGAGATGGGGGTTGGTTTATATCATTCATACTGACAAGCAGCCTTTGGAGTTTCATGATTGGCAGCAGCAAAGCCACTCCCTAGCAACCAAACAGAGTACCCTAGCAACCATTTTGTAACAGCTATATCTCAGCATCAGAACATTGTATCGCGATAGGGGTTGGGTCTTTTGACTCATGCTAGCACACAGGACTTTCAACATGCTTAACATGCTAGCTGTGAATAGCTACATGCTAATATTGATTAGCTAAGTGCTAAATCATGCCATGAACATTATAAAAACTCTATAGTAACCATAGATGAACACTACCAACCACCTAGTAACACCATAGCAACCACCCAGAATACGATAGCAACCACCTAAAACACACTAGCAACCGCCTAGCAACACCAGAGCAACCACCCAGAACACCCTAGCAACACCCTAGCAACCACCCAGAACACCCTAGCAACCACCCAGAACACCCTGGCAACACCCTAGCAACCACCCAGAATACCCTAGCAACCGCCTAGCAACACCCTAGCAACCACCCAGAACACCCTAGCAACTGCAATAGCAACACCCTAGCAACCACCCAGAACACCCTAGCAACCACCCAGAACACCATAGCAACCACCTAGAACACCCTAGCAACCGCCTAACAACCACCCAGAACACCCTAGCAACTACCTAGCAACCACCCAAAATACCTTAAAACACCCTAGCAACACCATAGCAACCAAACAAAATACCTTAGAACACCCTAACAACACCCTAGCAACCACCCAAAATACCTTAGAACATCCTAGCAACACTATAGCAACCACCCAGAACACCCTAGCAACCACTCAAAATACCTTAGCAACCGCCTAGCGACCACCCAGAACACCCTAGCAACCACCCAAAATACCTTAAAACATCCTAGCAACACCATAGCAACCACCCAGAACACCCTAGCAACCACCCAAAATACCTTAGAACACCCTAGCAACACCATAGCAACCACCCAGAACACCCTAGCAACTGCCTTGCAACCACCCAGAACACCATAGCAACCACCCAGAACACCCTAGCAACCACCTAACAACCAACCAGAACACCCTAGCAACCACCCAGAACACCCTAGCAACTGCCTAACAACCACCCAGAACACCATAGCAACCCACTAGAAACACTGTAGCAACTTTAAATTACTTCAAACTATACTTTAAACTTTAAACTAATTTAAACTTCAAACTACTTTAACTTTAAACTAAATTAAAATTCAAACTACTTTAAACTTTAAACTACTTTAAATTTCAAACTAATTTAAATTTTCAAACTAATTTAAACTTCTTCAAACTTTCTGTTCCAAACTTTCACAAGCCAACTTAAAGTTTGTCTCGACGAACTTTTTCTAGTTATTATTATTATTAAGTTGGCTTGGAGAGCCAACTTACTGATATTGTACTTAAACTTATTATTATTATTATTCTTCTTAGAAAACTGTTGACTGCTACTCCTCCTAGAGCTTTAACTCTACAAACTGCAAACTCAGACTAGACCTTTGGACTGGTCTGAAGTTAGTTGCTATATCTTTTCTAACTGATCGGACTTACGGTTTTCCTAAAAACTACGATCAAACTCGGAAAAAACTCCCATTGACTTTACATTGCGGAATCTTCAGATTTTCAAACTCCCCAACTGTCAAAAATTCAAATGTAAATCCCTTGAAACCCTAGACTGAATCAAACTGCCATTCTATATACTATATGAGCCATTGAGACTCATTCAAACTAATAAACTCATCTATCTATGACACTTATCCATCTATCTATCTATCTATCTACTTTAAACTAAATTAAACTTCAAACTAAATTAAACTTTAAACTTCAAACTAATTTAAACTTCAAACTTATTTAAACTTTAAACTTCAAACTAATTTAAACTTTAAACTCATAAACTCGTACACTTATAAACTCATACACTTATAAACTCATGAATTCATACACTTATGAACGCAAACTCATAAATTAATAAACTCTGAACTCTTACTCATTTAAACTTATAAACTCTAAACTCATAAATTCATACACTTATAAACTCATGAACTTATAAATGCATTAATTCATACACGTATGAACTCTCATGAATTCATACACTTATGAACTTTTAAACTCATAAATAGTTCACCATAGCAAACACCCAGAACACTCTAGCAACTGCATAGCAACCACCCAGAACAGCCTAGAAACCACCTGAAATACCTTAGAACACCCTAGCAACACCATAGCAACCACCCACAATACCTTAGAACACCCTAGCAACCACATAATATACCATAGAACACCCTAGCAACCACCCAGAACACCCTAGCAACCGCCCAAAATACCTTAGAACACCCTAGCAACCACCCAAAATGCCTTATAACACCCTAGCAACACCCTAGCAACCACCCAAAATACCTTAGAACACCCTAGCAACCACCCAAAATACATTAGAACACCATAGCAACACCATAGCAACCACCCAAAATACCTTAGAACACCCTAGCAACACCCTAGCAACCACCAAAAATACCTTAGAACACCCTAGCAACACCCTAGCAACCACCCAAAATACCTCAGAACATCCTAGCAACACCCTAGCAACCACCCAAAATACCTTAGAACACCCTAGCAACCACCCAAAATACATTAGAACACCCTAGCAACACCATAGCAACCACCCAAAATACCTTAGAACACCCTAGCAACACCCTAGCAACCACCAAAAATACCTTAGAACACCCTAGCAACACCCTAGCAACCACCCAAAATACCTCAGAACATCCTAGCAACACCCTAGCAACCACCCAAAATACCTTAGAACACCATAGCAACACCATAGCAACCACTCAGAACACCCTAGCAACCACCCAAAATACCTTAGAACACCCTAGCAACCACCCAGAACACCCTAGCAACCACCCAAAATACCTTAGAACACCCTAGCAACACCATAGCAACCACCCAAAATACCTTAGAACACCCTAGCAACCACCAAAATACCTTAGAACACCCTAGCAACACCCTAGCAACCACCCGAAATACCTCAGAACATCCTAGCAACACCCTAGCAACCACCCAAAATACCTTAGAACACCATAGCAACCACCCAAAATGCCTTATAACACCCTAGCAACACCCTAGCAACCACCCAAAATACCTTAGAACACCCTAACAACACCCTAGCAACCACCCAAAATACCTTGAAACACCCTAGCAACACCATAGCAACCACCTAAAATACCCTAGAACACCCTAGCAACCACCCAGAACACCCTAGCAACCACTCAAAATACCTTAGAAACCACTTAGCAACCCACTAGAAACACCCTAGCAACATTTAATTACTTGAAACTATACTTTAACCTTTAAAACTACTTTGAACTTTAAACTAATTTAAACTTCAAACTACTTAAAAATTCAAACTTATTTAAACCTTAAACTACTTTAACTTTCAAACTAATTTAAACTTCAAACTACTTTAAAATTCAAACTAATTTAAACTTTAAACAAATTTAAACTATTTTAAACTTTAAACTAAGTTAAACTATAAACTACTTTAAACTAATTTAAACTTAAAACTAATTTAAACTTCAAACTACTTTAAACTTCTTCAAACTTTGCGGTCCAAACTTTCACAAGCCAACTTAAAGTTTGTCTCGACGAACTTTTTCTAGTTAAGTTGGCTTGGAGAGCCAACTTACTGATATTGTACTTAAACTTATTATTATTATTATTATTATTCTTTTTCTGAGACTAAAATTTCAAACTCTAACTCCTCCTAGAGCTTTAACTCCACATACTCCAAACTCGGCACGGACACTCAAACTGTTCTGACTCGAGTTGCTATATCTTTTCTAACTGATCGGACTTACGGTTTTCCTAAAAACTGCGATCAAACTCGGAAAAAACTCCCATTGACTTTACATTGCGGAACTTTCAAAAATTCAAATCCCAACTGTCATTTTCACACAGACACAAAAGGGCCTGACAGCCCTGCTGTCAGGCAGACCTCTCTCTCTCCCTAGGAGGATTTATTTTATCAAGCAGCCAATAAGTAATGGCCCTAAATCTTCAAAGCCACACCATAGCAACCAGTTACAGCACCCTAGCAACCGTGGGCGATAGGCACGAGGCCGCAGGCCTCGTGCCATACTAAATAACTCTATAAAAACTCTATAAAAACTCTATAAAAACTCCAAATAAAAACTCCACAGTAATTATCTGTTAAAAAATACACGCCGACATCACACACGCCTGATTGAGGCGTCAAATTGTGCGGATTATTTAGGAGAGGTGTGCTGTGACTTTTCTTAGCGATCGGGGGTACGGTGTTCGCCCCAGGGGCAAATAATTGGGTAAAAAAAATCCCATAGATTTAACACTGCCACAAACTTTGACGACACGTAGCACTGACCGATGATTTCTCAGAAACTTGTAATTTACCACATTTGATGAGGCTGGTAGGCTCTGTAAGAACATACCTCACAATGGGGTAAAAGTTGCACCCCTGGGGGGCAGGAGCGGCCCAAAGTTGCCCCATTGACTTACTATGGTGTAGGACGGCCCATGAAATGCATGCGTTTTTCCTACTATGGTAAATTGTATTGTGATTTTGTATTGAACATAGCTCTGAGTCACAGTGTAATAGAGACAAGGGGGCGGGCTCAATTTTCTCAGACGACCAATCAGTCTCTCAGGATCATTGTGAAGCTATCAAGCCACGCCCTAGCAACCATTTAGAGCACCCTTAGCAACAACTCCCATAGACTTCCATTGAAAGAGATCGAAGGGATATCTCTGGACTGAATTGTCATAGAAACATGAGGGTGGTCTCGTTTGACTCGGGGCAGCAAACAGCCAATCATGAATCACCTCAACACTTCCTAGCCACGCCCTAGCAACCATTGACGAGCACCTTAGCAACCAAAATCCAAAGAGGAATATCGTCCATTCTGAATGTCACAGAGGCATGGGAGTTGGTTTAAACCATTCATACTGACAAGCAGCCTTTGGAGTTTCATGATTGGCAGCTGCCAAGCCACTCCCTAGCAACCAAACAGAGTACCCTAGCAACCATTTTGCAAGACCTACATCTCTGCATCAGAACATGGTATAGAGATGGGGGTTGGTTTATATCATTCATACTGACAAGCAGCCTTTGGAGTTTCATGATTGGCAGCAGCAAAGCCACTCCCTAGCAACCAAACAGAGTACCCTAGCAACCATTTTGTAACAGCTATATCTCAGCATCAGAACATTGTATCGCGATAGGGGTTGGGTCTTTTGACTCATGCTAGCACACAGGACTTTCAACATGCTTAACATGCTAGCTGTGAATAGCTACATGCTAATATTGATTAGCTAAGTGCTAAATCATGCCATGAACATTATAAAAACTCTATAGTAACCATAGATGAACACTACCAACCACCTAGTAACACCATAGCAACCACCCAGAATACCATAGCAACCACCTAAAACACCCTAGCAACCACCCAGAACACCCTAGCAACCACCCAGAATACCCTAGCAACCGCCTAGCAACACCCTAGCAACCACCTAGAACACCCTAGCAACCACCCATAACACCCTAGCAACCACCTAGCAACACCCTAGCAACCACCCAGAACACCCTAGCAACCGCCTAGCAACACCCTAGCAACCACCCAGAATACCCTAGCAACCGCCTAGCAACACCCTAGCAACCACCCAGAACACCCTAGCAACCGCCTAGCAACACCCTAGCAACCACGCAGAACACCCTAGCAACTGCCTAGCAACCACCCAGAACACCATAGCAACTGCCTAACAACCACCCAGAACACCATAGCAACCCACTAGAAACACCGTAGCAACTTTAAATTACTTCAAACTATACTTTAAACTTTAAACTAATTTAAACTTCAAACTACTTTAAACTTTAAACTAAATTAAAATTCAAACTACTTTAAAATTCAAACTAATTTAAACTTTAAACTACTTTAAATTTCAAACTAATTTAAATTTTCAAACTAATTTAAACTTCTTCAAACTTTCTGTTCCAAACTTTCACAAGCCAACTTAAAGTTTGTCTCGACGAACTTTTTCTAGTTATTATTATTATTATTCTTTTTCTGAGACTAAAATTTCAAACTCTAACTCCTCCTAGAGCTTTAACTCCACATACTCCAAACTCGGCACGGACACTCAAACTGTTCTGACTTGAGTTGCTATATCTTTTCTAACTGATCGGACTTACGGTTTTCCTAAAAACTGCGATCAAACTCGGAAAAAACTCCCATTGACTTTACATTGCGGAACTTTCAAAAATTCAAATCCCAACTGTCATTTTCACACAGACACAAAAGGGCCTGACAGCCCTGCTGTCAGGCAGACCTCTCTCTCTCCCTAGGAGGATTTATTTTATCAAGCAGCCAATAAGTAATGGCCCTAAATCTTCAAAGCCACACCATAGCAACCAGTTACAGCACCCTAGCAACCGTGGGCGATAGGCACGAGGCCGCAGGCCTCGTGCCATACTAAATAACTCTATAAAAACTCTATAAAAACTCCAAATAAAAACTCCACAGTAATTATCTGTTAAAAAATACACGCCGACATCACACACCCCTGATTGAGGCGTCAAATTGTGCGGATTATTGAGGAGAGGTGTGCTGTGACTTTTCTTAGCGATCGGGGGTACGGTGTTCGCCCCAGGGGCAAATAATTGGGTAAAAAAATCCCATAGACTTAACACTGCCACAAACTTTGACGACACGTAGCACTGACCGATGATTTCTCAGAAACTTGTAATTTACCACATTTGATGAGGCTGGCAGGCTCTGTAAGAACATACCTCACAATGGGGTAAAAGTTGCACCCCTGGGGGGCAGGAGCTGCCCAAAGTTGCCCCATTGACTTACTATGGTGTAGGACGGCCCATGAAATGGGCTGTCCTGCACCATAGAAACCGCATTTATATTGAACATAACTCTGGATCACAGTGTCGTAGAGACAAGGGGGCGGGCTCATTTTACTCGGACGACCAATCAGTCTCTCAGGATCATTGTGAAGCTATTAAGCCACGCCCTAGCAACCATTTAGAGCACCCTTAGCAACAACTCCCATAGACTTCCATTGAAAGAGATCAAAGGGATATCTCCGGATAGAAGTGTCATAGAAACATGAGGGTGGTCTCGTTTGACTCGGGGCAGCAAACAGCCAATCATGAATCACCTCAACACTTCCTAGCCACGCCCTAGCAACCATTGTCGAGCACCTTAGCAACCAAAATCCAAAGAGGAATATCGTCCATTCTGAATGTCACAGAGGCATGGGAGTTGGTTTATATCATTCATACTGACAAGCAGCCTTTGGAGTTTCATGATTGGCAGCTGCCAAGCCACTCCCTAGCAACCAAACAGAGTACCCTAGCAACCATTTTGCAAGACCTACATCTCTGCATCAGAACATGGTATAGAGATGGGGGTTGGTTTATATCATTCATACTGACAAGCAGCCTTTGGAGTTTCATGATTGGCAGCAGCAAAGCCACTCCCTAGCAACCAAACAGAGTACCCTAGCAACCATTTTGTAACAGCTATATCTCAGCATCAGAACATTGTATCGCGATAGGGGTTGGGTCTTTTGACTCATGCTAGCACACAGGACTTTCAACATGCTTAACATGCTAGCTGTGAATAGCTACATGCTAATATTGATTAGCTAAGTGCTAAATCATGCCATGAACATTATAAAAACTCTATAGTAACCATAGATGAACACTACCAACCACCTAGTAACACCATAGCAACCACCCAGAATACGATAGCAACCACCTAAAACACACTAGCAACCGCCTAGCAACACCAGAGCAACCACCCAGAACACCCGAGCAACACCCTAGCAACCACCCAGAACACCCTAGCAACCACCCAGAACACCCTAGCAACACCCTAGCAACCACCCAGAATACCCTAGCAACCGCCTAGCAACACCCTAGCAACCACCCAGAACACCCTAGCAACTGCAATAGCAACACCCTAGCAACCACCCAGAACACCCTAGCAACCACCCAGAACACCATAGCAACCACCTAGAACACCCTAGCAACCGCCTAACAACCACCCAGAACACCCTAGCAACTACCTAGCAACCACCCAAAATACCTTAAAACACCCTAGCAACACCATAGCAACCAAACAAAATACCTTAGAACACCCTAACAACACCCTAGCAACCACCCAAAATACCTTAGAACATCCTAGCAACACTATAGCAACCACCCAGAACACCCTAGCAACCACTCAAAATACCTTAGCAACCGCCTAGCGACCACCCAGAACACCCTAGCAACCACCCAAAATACCTTAAAACATCCTAGCAACACCATAGCAACCACCCAGAACACCCTAGCAACCACCCAAAATACCTTAGAACACCCTAGCAACACCATAGCAACCACCCAGAACACCCTAGCAACTGCCTTGCAACCACCCAGAACACCATAGCAACCACCCAGAACACCCTAGCAACCACCTAACAACCAACCAGAACACCCTAGCAACCACCCAGAACACCCTAGCAACTGCCTAACAACCACCCAGAACACCATAGCAACCCACTAGAAACACTGTAGCAACTTTAAATTACTTCAAACTATACTTTAAACTTTAAACTAATTTAAACTTCAAACTACTTTAACTTTAAACTAAATTAAAATTCAAACTACTTTAAACTTTAAACTACTTTAAATTTCAAACTAATTTAAATTTTCAAACTAATTTAAACTTCTTCAAACTTTCTGTTCCAAACTTTCACAAGCCAACTTAAAGTTTGTCTCGACGAACTTTTTCTAGTTATTATTATTATTAAGTTGGCTTGGAGAGCCAACTTACTGATATTGTACTTAAACTTATTATTATTATTATTCTTCTTAGAAAACTGTTGACTGCTACTCCTCCTAGAGCTTTAACTCTACAAACTGCAAACTCAGACTAGACCTTTGGACTGGTCTGAAGTTAGTTGCTATATCTTTTCTAACTGATCGGACTTACGGTTTTCCTAAAAACTACGATCAAACTCGGAAAAAACTCCCATTGACTTTACATTGCGGAATCTTCAGATTTTCAAACTCCCCAACTGTCAAAAATTCAAATGTAAATCCCTTGAAACCCTAGACTGAATCAAACTGCCATTCTATATACTATATGAGCCATTGAGACTCATTCAAACTAATAAACTCATCTATCTATGACACTTATCCATCTATCTATCTATCTATCTACTTTAAACTAAATTAAACTTCAAACTAAATTAAACTTTAAACTTCAAACTAATTTAAACTTCAAACTTATTTAAACTTTAAACTTCAAACTAATTTAAACTTTAAACTCATAAACTCGTACACTTATAAACTCATACACTTATAAACTCATGAATTCATACACTTATGAACGCAAACTCATAAATTAATAAACTCTGAACTCTTACTCATTTAAACTTATAAACTCTAAACTCATAAATTCATACACTTATAAACTCATGAACTTATAAATGCATTAATTCATACACGTATGAACTCTCATGAATTCATACACTTATGAACTTTTAAACTCATAAATAGTTCACCATAGCAAACACCCAGAACACTCTAGCAACTGCATAGCAACCACCCAGAACAGCCTAGAAACCACCTGAAATACCTTAGAACACCCTAGCAACACCATAGCAACCACCCACAATACCTTAGAACACCCTAGCAACCACATAATATACCATAGAACACCCTAGCAACCACCCAGAACACCCTAGCAACCGCCCAAAATACCTTAGAACACCCTAGCAACCACCCAAAATGCCTTATAACACCCTAGCAACACCCTAGCAACCACCCAAAATACCTTAGAACACCCTAGCAACCACCCAAAATACATTAGAACACCATAGCAACACCATAGCAACCACCCAAAATACCTTAGAACACCCTAGCAACACCCTAGCAACCACCAAAAATACCTTAGAACACCCTAGCAACACCCTAGCAACCACCCAAAATACCTCAGAACATCCTAGCAACACCCTAGCAACCACCCAAAATACCTTAGAACACCCTAGCAACCACCCAAAATACATTAGAACACCCTAGCAACACCATAGCAACCACCCAAAATACCTTAGAACACCCTAGCAACACCCTAGCAACCACCAAAAATACCTTAGAACACCCTAGCAACACCCTAGCAACCACCCAAAATACCTCAGAACATCCTAGCAACACCCTAGCAACCACCCAAAATACCTTAGAACACCATAGCAACACCATAGCAACCACTCAGAACACCCTAGCAACCACCCAAAATACCTTAGAACACCCTAGCAACCACCCAGAACACCCTAGCAACCACCCAAAATACCTTAGAACACCCTAGCAACACCATAGCAACCACCCAAAATACCTTAGAACACCCTAGCAACCACCAAAATACCTTAGAACACCCTAGCAACACCCTAGCAACCACCCGAAATACCTCAGAACATCCTAGCAACACCCTAGCAACCACCCAAAATACCTTAGAACACCATAGCAACCACCCAAAATGCCTTATAACACCCTAGCAACACCCTAGCAACCACCCAAAATACCTTAGAACACCCTAACAACACCCTAGCAACCACCCAAAATACCTTGAAACACCCTAGCAACACCATAGCAACCACCTAAAATACCCTAGAACACCCTAGCAACCACCCAGAACACCCTAGCAACCACTCAAAATACCTTAGAAACCACTTAGCAACCCACTAGAAACACCCTAGCAACATTTAATTACTTGAAACTATACTTTAACCTTTAAAACTACTTTGAACTTTAAACTAATTTAAACTTCAAACTACTTAAAAATTCAAACTTATTTAAACCTTAAACTACTTTAACTTTCAAACTAATTTAAACTTCAAACTACTTTAAAATTCAAACTAATTTAAACTTTAAACAAATTTAAACTATTTTAAACTTTAAACTAAGTTAAACTATAAACTACTTTAAACTAATTTAAACTTAAAACTAATTTAAACTTCAAACTACTTTAAACTTCTTCAAACTTTGCGGTCCAAACTTTCACAAGCCAACTTAAAGTTTGTCTCGACGAACTTTTTCTAGTTAAGTTGGCTTGGAGAGCCAACTTACTGATATTGTACTTAAACTTATTATTATTATTATTATTATTCTTTTTCTGAGACTAAAATTTCAAACTCTAACTCCTCCTAGAGCTTTAACTCCACATACTCCAAACTCGGCACGGACACTCAAACTGTTCTGACTCGAGTTGCTATATCTTTTCTAACTGATCGGACTTACGGTTTTCCTAAAAACTGCGATCAAACTCGGAAAAAACTCCCATTGACTTTACATTGCGGAACTTTCAAAAATTCAAATCCCAACTGTCATTTTCACACAGACACAAAAGGGCCTGACAGCCCTGCTGTCAGGCAGACCTCTCTCTCTCCCTAGGAGGATTTATTTTATCAAGCAGCCAATAAGTAATGGCCCTAAATCTTCAAAGCCACACCATAGCAACCAGTTACAGCACCCTAGCAACCGTGGGCGATAGGCACGAGGCCGCAGGCCTCGTGCCATACTAAATAACTCTATAAAAACTCTATAAAAACTCTATAAAAACTCCAAATAAAAACTCCACAGTAATTATCTGTTAAAAAATACACGCCGACATCACACACGCCTGATTGAGGCGTCAAATTGTGCGGATTATTTAGGAGAGGTGTGCTGTGACTTTTCTTAGCGATCGGGGGTACGGTGTTCGCCCCAGGGGCAAATAATTGGGTAAAAAAAATCCCATAGATTTAACACTGCCACAAACTTTGACGACACGTAGCACTGACCGATGATTTCTCAGAAACTTGTAATTTACCACATTTGATGAGGCTGGTAGGCTCTGTAAGAACATACCTCACAATGGGGTAAAAGTTGCACCCCTGGGGGGCAGGAGCGGCCCAAAGTTGCCCCATTGACTTACTATGGTGTAGGACGGCCCATGAAATGCATGCGTTTTTCCTACTATGGTAAATTGTATTGTGATTTTGTATTGAACATAGCTCTGAGTCACAGTGTAATAGAGACAAGGGGGCGGGCTCAATTTTCTCAGACGACCAATCAGTCTCTCAGGATCATTGTGAAGCTATCAAGCCACGCCCTAGCAACCATTTAGAGCACCCTTAGCAACAACTCCCATAGACTTCCATTGAAAGAGATCGAAGGGATATCTCTGGACTGAATTGTCATAGAAACATGAGGGTGGTCTCGTTTGACTCGGGGCAGCAAACAGCCAATCATGAATCACCTCAACACTTCCTAGCCACGCCCTAGCAACCATTGACGAGCACCTTAGCAACCAAAATCCAAAGAGGAATATCGTCCATTCTGAATGTCACAGAGGCATGGGAGTTGGTTTAAACCATTCATACTGACAAGCAGCCTTTGGAGTTTCATGATTGGCAGCTGCCAAGCCACTCCCTAGCAACCAAACAGAGTACCCTAGCAACCATTTTGCAAGACCTACATCTCTGCATCAGAACATGGTATAGAGATGGGGGTTGGTTTATATCATTCATACTGACAAGCAGCCTTTGGAGTTTCATGATTGGCAGCAGCAAAGCCACTCCCTAGCAACCAAACAGAGTACCCTAGCAACCATTTTGTAACAGCTATATCTCAGCATCAGAACATTGTATCGCGATAGGGGTTGGGTCTTTTGACTCATGCTAGCACACAGGACTTTCAACATGCTTAACATGCTAGCTGTGAATAGCTACATGCTAATATTGATTAGCTAAGTGCTAAATCATGCCATGAACATTATAAAAACTCTATAGTAACCATAGATGAACACTACCAACCACCTAGTAACACCATAGCAACCACCCAGAATACCATAGCAACCACCTAAAACACCCTAGCAACCACCCAGAACACCCTAGCAACCACCCAGAATACCCTAGCAACCGCCTAGCAACACCCTAGCAACCACCTAGAACACCCTAGCAACCACCCATAACACCCTAGCAACCACCTAGCAACACCCTAGCAACCACCCAGAACACCCTAGCAACCGCCTAGCAACACCCTAGCAACCACCCAGAATACCCTAGCAACCGCCTAGCAACACCCTAGCAACCACCCAGAACACCCTAGCAACCGCCTAGCAACACCCTAGCAACCACGCAGAACACCCTAGCAACTGCCTAGCAACCACCCAGAACACCATAGCAACTGCCTAACAACCACCCAGAACACCATAGCAACCCACTAGAAACACCGTAGCAACTTTAAATTACTTCAAACTATACTTTAAACTTTAAACTAATTTAAACTTCAAACTACTTTAAACTTTAAACTAAATTAAAATTCAAACTACTTTAAAATTCAAACTAATTTAAACTTTAAACTACTTTAAATTTCAAACTAATTTAAATTTTCAAACTAATTTAAACTTCTTCAAACTTTCTGTTCCAAACTTTCACAAGCCAACTTAAAGTTTGTCTCGACGAACTTTTTCTAGTTATTATTATTATTATTCTTTTTCTGAGACTAAAATTTCAAACTCTAACTCCTCCTAGAGCTTTAACTCCACATACTCCAAACTCGGCACGGACACTCAAACTGTTCTGACTTGAGTTGCTATATCTTTTCTAACTGATCGGACTTACGGTTTTCCTAAAAACTGCGATCAAACTCGGAAAAAACTCCCATTGACTTTACATTGCGGAACTTTCAAAAATTCAAATCCCAACTGTCATTTTCACACAGACACAAAAGGGCCTGACAGCCCTGCTGTCAGGCAGACCTCTCTCTCTCCCTAGGAGGATTTATTTTATCAAGCAGCCAATAAGTAATGGCCCTAAATCTTCAAAGCCACACCATAGCAACCAGTTACAGCACCCTAGCAACCGTGGGCGATAGGCACGAGGCCGCAGGCCTCGTGCCATACTAAATAACTCTATAAAAACTCTATAAAAACTCCAAATAAAAACTCCACAGTAATTATCTGTTAAAAAATACACGCCGACATCACACACCCCTGATTGAGGCGTCAAATTGTGCGGATTATTGAGGAGAGGTGTGCTGTGACTTTTCTTAGCGATCGGGGGTACGGTGTTCGCCCCAGGGGCAAATAATTGGGTAAAAAAATCCCATAGACTTAACACTGCCACAAACTTTGACGACACGTAGCACTGACCGATGATTTCTCAGAAACTTGTAATTTACCACATTTGATGAGGCTGGCAGGCTCTGTAAGAACATACCTCACAATGGGGTAAAAGTTGCACCCCTGGGGGGCAGGAGCTGCCCAAAGTTGCCCCATTGACTTACTATGGTGTAGGACGGCCCATGAAATGGGCTGTCCTGCACCATAGAAACCGCATTTATATTGAACATAACTCTGGATCACAGTGTCGTAGAGACAAGGGGGCGGGCTCATTTTACTCGGACGACCAATCAGTCTCTCAGGATCATTGTGAAGCTATTAAGCCACGCCCTAGCAACCATTTAGAGCACCCTTAGCAACAACTCCCATAGACTTCCATTGAAAGAGATCAAAGGGATATCTCCGGATAGAAGTGTCATAGAAACATGAGGGTGGTCTCGTTTGACTCGGGGCAGCAAACAGCCAATCATGAATCACCTCAACACTTCCTAGCCACGCCCTAGCAACCATTGTCGAGCACCTTAGCAACCAAAATCCAAAGAGGAATATCGTCCATTCTGAATGTCACAGAGGCATGGGAGTTGGTTTATATCATTCATACTGACAAGCAGCCTTTGGAGTTTCATGATTGGCAGCTGCCAAGCCACTCCCTAGCAACCAAACAGAGTACCCTAGCAACCATTTTGCAAGACCTACATCTCTGCATCAGAACATGGTATAGAGATGGGGGTTGGTTTATATCATTCATACTGACAAGCAGCCTTTGGAGTTTCATGATTGGCAGCAGCAAAGCCACTCCCTAGCAACCAAACAGAGTACCCTAGCAACCATTTTGTAACAGCTATATCTCAGCATCAGAACATTGTATCGCGATAGGGGTTGGGTCTTTTGACTCATGCTAGCACACAGGACTTTCAACATGCTTAACATGCTAGCTGTGAATAGCTACATGCTAATATTGATTAGCTAAGTGCTAAATCATGCCATGAACATTATAAAAACTCTATAGTAACCATAGATGAACACTACCAACCACCTAGTAACACCATAGCAACCACCCAGAATACGATAGCAACCACCTAAAACACACTAGCAACCGCCTAGCAACACCAGAGCAACCACCCAGAACACCCGAGCAACACCCTAGCAACCACCCAGAACACCCTAGCAACCACCCAGAACACCCTAGCAACACCCTAGCAACCACCCAGAATACCCTAGCAACCGCCTAGCAACACCCTAGCAACCACCCAGAACACCCTAGCAACTGCAATAGCAACACCCTAGCAACCACCCAGAACACCCTAGCAACCACCCAGAACACCATAGCAACCACCTAGAACACCCTAGCAACCGCCTAACAACCACCCAGAACACCCTAGCAACTACCTAGCAACCACCCAAAATACCTTAAAACACCCTAGCAACACCATAGCAACCAAACAAAATACCTTAGAACACCCTAACAACACCCTAGCAACCACCCAAAATACCTTAGAACATCCTAGCAACACTATAGCAACCACCCAGAACACCCTAGCAACCACTCAAAATACCTTAGCAACCGCCTAGCGACCACCCAGAACACCCTAGCAACCACCCAAAATACCTTAAAACATCCTAGCAACACCATAGCAACCACCCAGAACACCCTAGCAACCACCCAAAATACCTTAGAACACCCTAGCAACACCATAGCAACCACCCAGAACACCCTAGCAACTGCCTTGCAACCACCCAGAACACCATAGCAACCACCCAGAACACCCTAGCAACCACCTAACAACCAACCAGAACACCCTAGCAACCACCCAGAACACCCTAGCAACTGCCTAACAACCACCCAGAACACCATAGCAACCCATTAGAAACACTGTAGCAACTTTAAATTACTTCAAACTATACTTTAAACTTTAAACTAATTTAAACTTCAAACTACTTTAAACTTTAAACTAAATTAAAATTCAAACTACTTTAAAATTCAAACTAATTTAAACTTTAAACTACTTTAAATTTCAAACTAATTTAAATTTTCAAACTAATTTAAACTTCTTCAAACTTTCTGTTCCAAACTTTCACAAGCCAACTTAAAGTTTGTCTCGACGAACTTTTTCTAGTTATTATTCTTTTTCTGAGACTAAAATTTCAAACTCTAACTCCTCCTAGAGCTTTAACTCCACATACTCCAAACTCGGCACGGACACTCAAACTGTTCTGACTTGAGTTGCTATATCTTTTCTAACTGATCGGACTTACGGTTTTCCTAAAAACTGCGATCAAACTCGGAAAAAACTCCCATTGACTTTACATTGCGGAACTTTCAAAAATTCAAATCCCAACTGTCATTTTCACACAGACACAAAAGGGCCTGACAGCCCTGCTGTCAGGCAGACCTCTCTCTCTCCCTAGGAGGATTTATTTTATCAAGCAGCCAATAAGTAATGGCCCTAAATCTTCAAAGCCACACCATAGCAACCAGTTACAGCACCCTAGCAACCGTGGGCGATAGGCACGAGGCCGCAGGCCTCGTGCCATACTAAATAACTCTATAAAAACTCTATAAAAACTCCAAATAAAAACTCCACAGTAATTATCTGTTAAAAAATACACGCCGACATCACACACCCCTGATTGAGGCGTCAAATTGTGCGGATTATTGAGGAGAGGTGTGCTGTGACTTTTCTTAGCGATCGGGGGTACGGTGTTCGCCCCAGGGGCAAATAATTGGGTAAAAAAATCCCATAGACTTAACACTGCCACAAACTTTGACGACACGTAGCACTGACCGATGATTTCTCAGAAACTTGTAATTTACCACATTTGATGAGGCTGGCAGGCTCTGTAAGAACATACCTCACAATGGGGTAAAAGTTGCACCCCTGGGGGGCAGGAGCTGCCCAAAGTTGCCCCATTGACTTACTATGGTGTAGGACGGCCCATGAAATGGGCTGTCCTGCACCATAGAAACCGCATTTATATTGAACATAACTCTGGATCACAGTGTCGTAGAGACAAGGGGGCGGGCTCATTTTACTCGGACGACCAATCAGTCTCTCAGGATCATTGTGAAGCTATTAAGCCACGCCCTAGCAACCATTTAGAGCACCCTTAGCAACAACTCCCATAGACTTCCATTGAAAGAGATCAAAGGGATATCTCCGGATAGAAGTGTCATAGAAACATGAGGGTGGTCTCGTTTGACTCGGGGCAGCAAACAGCCAATCATGAATCACCTCAACACTTCCTAGCCACGCCCTAGCAACCATTGTCGAGCACCTTAGCAACCAAAATCCAAAGAGGAATATCGTCCATTCTGAATGTCACAGAGGCATGGGAGTTGGTTTATATCATTCATACTGACAAGCAGCCTTTGGAGTTTCATGATTGGCAGCTGCCAAGCCACTCCCTAGCAACCAAACAGAGTACCCTAGCAACCATTTTGCAAGACCTACATCTCTGCATCAGAACATGGTATAGAGATGGGGGTTGGTTTATATCATTCATACTGACAAGCAGCCTTTGGAGTTTCATGATTGGCAGCAGCAAAGCCACTCCCTAGCAACCAAACAGAGTACCCTAGCAACCATTTTGTAACAGCTATATCTCAGCATCAGAACATTGTATCGCGATAGGGGTTGGGTCTTTTGACTCATGCTAGCACACAGGACTTTCAACATGCTTAACATGCTAGCTGTGAATAGCTACATGCTAATATTGATTAGCTAAGTGCTAAATCATGCCATGAACATTATAAAAACTCTATAGTAACCATAGATGAACACTACCAACCACCTAGTAACACCATAGCAACCACCCAGAATACGATAGCAACCACCTAAAACACACTAGCAACCGCCTAGCAACACCAGAGCAACCACCCAGAACACCCGAGCAACACCCTAGCAACCACCCAGAACACCCTAGCAACCACCCAGAACACCCTAGCAACACCCTAGCAACCACCCAGAATACCCTAGCAACCGCCTAGCAACACCCTAGCAACCACCCAGAACACCCTAGCAACTGCAATAGCAACACCCTAGCAACCACCCAGAACACCCTAGCAACCACCCAGAACACCATAGCAACCACCTAGAACACCCTAGCAACCGCCTAACAACCACCCAGAACACCCTAGCAACTACCTAGCAACCACCCAAAATACCTTAAAACACCCTAGCAACACCATAGCAACCAAACAAAATACCTTAGAACACCCTAACAACACCCTAGCAACCACCCAAAATACCTTAGAACATCCTAGCAACACTATAGCAACCACCCAGAACACCCTAGCAACCACTCAAAATACCTTAGCAACCGCCTAGCGACCACCCAGAACACCCTAGCAACCACCCAAAATACCTTAAAACATCCTAGCAACACCATAGCAACCACCCAGAACACCCTAGCAACCACCCAAAATACCTTAGAACACCCTAGCAACACCATAGCAACCACCCAGAACACCCTAGCAACTGCCTTGCAACCACCCAGAACACCATAGCAACCACCCAGAACACCCTAGCAACCACCTAACAACCAACCAGAACACCCTAGCAACCACCCAGAACACCCTAGCAACTGCCTAACAACCACCCAGAACACCATAGCAACCCATTAGAAACACTGTAGCAACTTTAAATTACTTCAAACTATACTTTAAACTTTAAACTAATTTAAACTTCAAACTACTTTAAACTTTAAACTAAATTAAAATTCAAACTACTTTAAAATTCAAACTAATTTAAACTTTAAACTACTTTAAATTTCAAACTAATTTAAATTTTCAAACTAATTTAAACTTCTTCAAACTTTCTGTTCCAAACTTTCACAAGCCAACTTAAAGTTTGTCTCGACGAACTTTTTCTAGTTATTATTATTATTATTCTTAGAAAACTGTTGACTGCTACTCCTCCTAGAGCTTTAACTCTACAAACTCCAAACTCAGACTAGACCTTTGGACTGGTCTGAAGTTAGTTGCTATATCTTTTCTAACTGATCGGACTTACGGTTTTCCTAAAAACTACGATCAAACTCGGAAAAAACTCCCATTGACTTTACATTGCGGAATCTTCAGATTTTCAAACTCCCCAACTGTCAAAAATTCAAATGTAAATCCCTTGAAACCCTAGACTGAATCAAACTGCCATTCTATATACTATATGAGCCATTGAGACTCATTCAAACTAATAAACTCATCTATCTATGACACTTATCCATCTATCTATCTATCTACTTTAAACTAAATTAAACTTCAAACTAAATTAAACTTTAAACTTCAAACTAATTTAAACTTCAAACTTATTTAAACTTTAAACTTTAAACTTATTTAAACTTTAAACTTCAAACTAATTTAAACTTTAAACTCATAAACTCGTACACTTATAAACTCATACACTTATAAACTCATGAATTCATACACTTATGAACTCAAACTCATAAATTAATAAACTCTGAACTCTTACTCATTTAAACTTATAAACTCTAAACTCATAAATTCATACACTTATAAACTCATGAACTTATAAATGCATTAATTCATACACGTATGAACTCTCATGAATTCATACACTTATGAACTTTTAAACTCATAAATAGTTCACCATAGCAAACACCCAGAACACTCTAGCAACTGTATAGCAACCACCCAGAACACCCTAGAAACCAACTGAAATACCTTAGAACACCCTAGCAACACCATAGCAACCACCCACAATACCTTAGAACACCCTAGCAACCACATAATATACCTTAGAACACCCTAGCAACCACCCAGAACACCCTAGCAACCGCCCAAAATACCTTAGAACACCCTAGCAACCACCCAAAATGCCTTATAACACCCTAGCAACACCCTAGCAACCACCCAAAATACCTTAGAACACCCTAGCAACCACCCAAAATACATTAGAACACCCTAGCAACACCATAGCAACCACCCAAAATACCTTGCAACACCCTAGCAACCACAAAAAATACCTTAGAACACCCTAGCAACCACCCGAAATACCTCAGAACATCCTAGCAACCACCCAAAATACCTTAGAACACCATAGCAACACCATAGCAACCACCCAGAACACCCAAGCAACCACCCAAAATACCTTAGAACACCCTAGCAACCACCCAGAACACCCTAGCAACCACCCGAAATACCTCAGAACACCCTAGCAACACCATAGCAACCACCCAAAATACCTTAGAACACCCTAGCAACCACCAAAAATACCTTAGAACACCCTAGCAACACCCTAGCAACCACCCGAAATACCTCAGAACATCCTAGCAACACCCTAGCAACCACCCAAAATACCTTAGAACACCATAGCAACCACCCAAAATACCTTAGAACACCCTAGCAACCACCCAAAATGCCTTATAACACCCTAGCAACACCCTAGCAACCACCCAAAATACCTTAGAACACCCTAGCAACCACCCAAAATACCTTAGAACACCCTAGCAACCACCCAAAATACCTTAGAACACCCTAGCAACACCATAGCAACCACCCAAAATACCTTAGAACACCCTAGCAACCACCAAAAATACCTTAGAACACCCTAGCAACACCCTAGCAACCACCCGAAATACCTCAGAACATCCTAGCAACACCCTAGCAACCACCCAAAATATCTTAGAACACCCTAGCAACACCATAGCAACCACCCAAAATACCTTAGAACACCCTAGCAACCACTCAAAATACCTTAGAACACCCTAGCAACACCCTAGCAACCACCCAAAATACCTTAGAACACCATAGCAACACCATAGCAACCACCCAAAATACCTTAGAACACCCTGACAACACCCTAGCAACCACCTAAAATACCCTAGAACACCCTAGCAACCACCCAGAACACCCTAGCAACCACTCAAAATACCTTAGAAACCACCTAGCAACCCACTAGAAACACCCTTGCAACATTTAATTACTTGAAACTATACTTTAACCTTTAAACTACTTTGAACTTTAAACTATTTAAAACTTGAAACTACTTTAAACTAATTTAAACTTCAAACTACTTTAAAATTCAAACTTATTTAAACTTTAAACTACTTTAACTTTCAAACTAATTTAAACTTTAAACTACTTTAAAATTTAAACTATTTTAAACTTTAAACTAAGTTAAACTATAAACTACTTTAAACTAATTTAAACTTCAAACTAATTTAAACTTTAAACTAATTTAAACTTCAAACTACTTTAAACTTCTTCAAACTTTGCGGTCCAAACTTTCACAAGCCAACTTAAAGTTTGTCTCGACGAACTTTTTCTAGTTAAAAAATGAAATTATACCTTTTTTCAGCAGAGATGAAGATTCTATTTCAAATAAACGCTGTTCTTTTGAACTTTATATTCATCAAAGAATCCTGGGGGGAAAAATGTATCACAGTTTCCTTAAAAATATGAAACTGTGTTCAACACTGATAATAATCATAAATGTTTCTTGATCATCAGATCCTCATATTAGAGTGATTTCTGAAGGATCATGTGACACTGAAGACTGGAGTAATGATGCTGAAAATACAGCTTTGATCACAGGAATAAATTACACTTTACTATATATTCATATAGAAAACAGATGATTACAACTGTAATAATATTTCACAATTTTTACTGTATTTTTGATCAAATAAATGCAGCTTTGGTGAGACTTACAGACTTGAGTCTCAAAATCGAGTATAAACAGATGCCAAGGAAACTGAGTATTTATATTATTTTATTTTTTTGAGGAACAGTCCTAAATTTATCTTATTTCAATACAGAAAATATTAAAATAATTTTCAGTTTCGTGCTGAAATATTTTTATTGGTTTTTGCCATGCATTTGTGTTGTCTTTCCTCCGCCTATAAATGCAATGTGCAGATGTTAAATAAGCAGAATATACAGAATACAATGATCTCAGGAAAATAACACCGTGGTCTTTCTATCTTTCCTTTACAACATGAAGTCGCTGTAATTAACGAGTCTCTCCACAGTTTCACATTTTAATTGCTCGTGCCAGCTGATGTCTCGAGCTCCTCTCGGGGTGTGAAAATCATACAAAATAATATATTCTGTGCAGGTTGTGCTTTCTGTTGTCCTCTCGTGTGGACAGTTGTTTCGTTTTGTTAGTTTAGTTATTAATCCATACAGGCGGAGAGACTTTGTGAAGTTATAGTGTGTGTGTGTTGCGGAAGAGCGTTCGTCACATCCGGGCGTGTGAACGGAGAATATTGAATGTCCCGTGTTGATTCTCCTCATGCTGGAATTTCAGTGACCCTCGGTTTCTCTGTGAATAATGAGAGCTCGATGGGGTTGTTCTCACTAATCACGGGTGTGAGAGAGAGTCGAGGATGACCTGCCCGCGCAAGCTCCGTTATTAAAGACCCGCTGAAATAAAAATGCAAGTTTTGTAGCTTTTAGTATGAATATGTTAGCCTTAAGGTTATGAATAAGCTGGTGTGTTCCAATTTCCAAACAAAATTCGCATTTAGGAGATATAAACTTTCAAAACTTCCACTAAAATGGATCAGGGATTGTATGACATCACCGCGTCATCACCATAGATATCCATTATAAAGGCTAACGCCCGTTTCAATTCACACATACTCCGTGTTGCGGTGCGTATGCGGTACAGGAGCAGCACACGCTATAGTGCTTTCACATATGCTGCGTTTGCAGTGTGTAACTGATCCGCAGCTGTACCACAAACACATACTCACTATTTTTTATTTCAAATCCAGAAGTTATGCAGCAACTTTTATTAAAAAAAGGTTTTGTCAGCATTGCGATTCTCATAGCCTACACAAACTTGAATGGACGTAACAATTAAACACAATTTAAACAACATAGGCCTATAATTCCATGCATTACTTCTATATTAAGTTGCTCAAGCAAGTGGTCAAATATTTAACCATGTAGATATTAAAATCGCAAACATTTTAAATTAAAACTTAAAATTGACAAAAACAGCCGACTCTCGTGCCTTTTCTTTTGCATTTAAATTTTAATACAATAAATCTTGCATGTCACAAAGAACTTGTTTTTCCACCTCCACGAATGAGACGAGTGTCGTTCATTATGTCCTTGTTGAGGTAAATTGTTTTCTTTGCTTAAAACCCCGGTCTTTAAGTAAAAAGATGAAAAGTAGTATTTAATTAAATACATTTATGGTGAGATTACTAAAAAATATTTTTATTAAACGCATTTAGTAGTGAAACTACTACATTTTCAGGTCAATCTGTGTTCATTTTGACCACAAACCGTGCGCTGTCACTTTAATTCAGCGTTTGCAGCACAGCAGAAATAGACTCGGTGCGTAACTGTACGTTCACACCGCCGCCGACTTGAGCGTCAAAGAAGCTCTGGCCGCTCTGCCAAGGACGCTTGTCAAAAAGCACGGGGAAGCTCGTTGACGCTTTGGACGCTCTGACGTAGCAGGGAGAAGAGAAGTGTCACAACATGAAATGTAATAAACAGAAAAAACAAGCAATACATTGAAGAAACCTTTTATAATGACAGCATTTTTATAACCGTTTTGGTCACATTTGGTCGGGGAAAAAAATAATTAGCTATTATTATTATTATTATTATTTGCATTAGGCTATTATTTGCATTAGTGCAATTGGTCAAATCGTTGTCACCGTGAGCAAATGAATTGCATTCCCGCTTAAAACGAGCGTTCGTAAATATTTCAAATACAAGTTGCGCTCATTCTCAAATGTGTATCACTGGATCATGTTGTGTTTGGTGCTGCTTTACTGTATTTGCGGAGAAGACGTCGGACGTCAACTATCCCAGCTATTTTATCCCATGCCTGTTCTTTTGTAACTGGTCCCTGTAAGCAAACAACGTCATATCATATATGATAGGAAACTCAGCAACAGCGATTATCAGCTTCTCCTCCATTTTCTCGGAACTAATGTTTTGGTAGGAACGAAAGTTCACATCGTATGTTTCTCCGGAATCAGCCAGAGTGAAGGACGTCTTTATTCTGATTGGTTGCTGGCGTTTTGCCGCTGCTTGCCGCTGAACCGCATCATAGCTCATTACCATAAAGTTGAGCTTCTTTCAACTTTCTGATTGACACTCAAAACGCCCAAAACGCGACGCCGAGGGATTTGACGCTCCTTGCAGCTGAGAGAAGCCAGCTTCCATTGAAAATGAATGACTTCCGGCCGCTTTGGAAGCTCAAGTCGGCGGCGGTGTGAACGTACAGTAAACGATCTCTGCACAGCTGTATACACACCGCACCTGGAACGGATCGACGGACTGCATCCGCGTGCAGTGTGAAAGCTCTAACCTGTTAACATGGGTACGGAAAAAAATACGCACCGCATACGCACTGCACACGGAGTATGTGTGAAACGGGCGTAAAATGTCTTACAGCGGAGTCTCAATCGTCATCACCGGCGGCCATCTTGTCACAGGCAAGCTTTCTGGCGGGCTCTGTGTACCTGATGTAAAATGAGTGATCAGCACGAAGTCATCTTAATTTATATAGCGCTTTTTTAACAATGGATTGTTTCAAAGCAGCTTTACAGAGATAAACATATAATTTGTTTGATATCACTTCACGAACACAAATACTCTTATCTCGTTGAAATCTTGACGGATTTACAAACGGTTTGGATTCTTACAAACGTTATTACCGTGGCTATAATTCTGGACGATTATTTATTGATACACTTATTATTCATAAGTATGCAGTGTCATAACTACATCTCTGACGTTTATAACAAACCAAACCGTTTGAAAATCGGTAGAAAATTGTGCAAGTTATGGTTATTTAAAAAGTATATGCACCATTAAAACACAATGTTACGAGTGAGCGAGCTGCCTGTGGCAAGATGGCCGCCAGGTGCGGACGTCGACCTCCATTGGCCAGCAGCGCGGACGAGACATCTAGCCTTTATTATGGATATCTATGGTCATCACAGCTTCTGTCGAATCAAATGCTCTCTATAATCTGAAGCTCCGCCCCCTATGCTATAAACACCACCTGGCCAAAGCGACCAGAACATTATGTGTTGGAGTGTGTGTTCGTTCGGTTCCTCAAACACTCCAGTTTTATTCCGTTTTCTATCTGTATGTTGGTTAAGAATGAAATGAATGAATCCTCTACTATTGAATCCGGTGTATCATCGGCGCTCGGATCCGCTTCCATGGTCCTGTCAGTCTGTGAGACAGACAGACAGACAGACGTTCGTGAGACAGCTGATTATACTCTTGTCATTGACCGTAAAACAGTAACGTTTCAGGAATCACCAACCCGTCGATCGCGGTCGACAAGTCGATCTTGGAAGCATTGTAAGTCGATCGCGAAGAGTTTTCAAAACCAGAGAAAAAAAGCCTATTGTGTGTAGTAAATGGTGTCTAGGGGGTGCGGAGGCGCGCGCGCTGTTACAATCACGTCATTTCTGCCGCGCGCACCTTTGCGCTCATGCGGACGCGTCGAGGTTAAACAAGGCTTTACGCTTTAACCAGCTCAGTCACAGTAACAGCTCATATTAGCCAGCTAAACTTTTACTACCCTGCTTGAAAACATATATAGTTGCGTAGTTTCATGTGGTTCTTCCCCCTCGCTGTATTATGGGTTTGCCATGTGGGGAGAAATGTGCTGGTTACGTTCGTGAGACAATCAGCTGATTACTATTATTATATTATATATTAAGACCCTTGATCCTCACCTGACTATGGCTTTGTAAACTTTATCCATGATGTGGTTTATAATGGACTGTGGTACAGAAACAGTGACAATGTTACACACTCTTGGCTTACTCTGGCTGTTCTCTGCTGTCTCAGACGACGATATGTTTGTCCCGTTTGAGCCACCGTAGCTTCTTCGAAAGGGAGGGGTGAGCAGTGGGGTGAGCCCTTAGTGCAAACTCGCAACCGAACCGCTAGATGCCGCTAAAAAATACACACTGCACCTTTAATGCATGCAGAAATGTATAAATATGTCATTTTGGTGTTGAAAGGTGAGTTTTAGGGGATAATATTAGGGGGACTTTAACATTAGTTACATTTGGTTACACTTAGTTTTGATTGTCCACACATATCCACTAGCTCTCAGTATTAGTAGACAGTTTGGGTCAGAATAAGTTGACATGGACTTGCAAAGTTACTTTTAGTCAGTAGAATATCTGTTGAAGAGCATCAAAATAAAGTGTATCAGATAGTAATTAATATAAAGATATACAAACACCAGCAACTGCTAGTTCATTTACAGTTTTTTACAATCACTTTTCTTCTATTTTCAGAACCTTGATGTCATTTTTCAAAACTCTAGACACAAAACTCACAACGGTTATCACTCGTAACACAGACTGTCTAATGTTCAAAACATTGCATTGTGCGTTCACATCTTTAAAGAAATCTTGCACAATCATTGGTTCAAAAAACAAATTTACTGTGAAATACCATTGAAACACAACTATAGATCACCCACACACACGCAACCGATAGTTTCACTGTGTCATTGTTCGTACAATCATTAAATATTGAAGAACAAAATAGGTGATCCAGGTTTCATTATGGTCTACATGTACAGTAAACACATCTCTGTGAAAGCACTGCAGTCGTATAGAGAATACACACATAGTGGAATCACTGAAGAGAGTGTGTAATATATTGATGCAAAACACTACAGTGCAATCACAACACAGGTTTATTGGAATCAAAGCAAAAATATTAAATATTAGGCTACATCCATGGATATTGTAGTGTAATTGGTTCATGCTTCACGCTAATGGTGACAATGAATCTCGTTATCTTGAAACTGTCATGATTTACTGTAAACATGGAAGATTGTGTGTGTTTCCACACAACTGTGCATTAAGAGTAACGCAACAGTTCCTTTACTTATCATTTTGAGCAGTTGTATCAGTTGATAGTTCGGTCATTGTAAGGAAATGAATAGACACTCGTTTGAAATGTAATGTGTGAATTGCCTTTTGAAATAGTAGTACTGTGATGTTAAGTTGTGTCATATTGAACAGGGGATTTTTGTTGAATGAACAAATGATCTAAGTTTTATGTGTATTGTATCCAAGCAATTGAGAAAAGGGTTAGAGTTTTGAAAAATGACATCAAGGTTCTGAAAATAGTAACAAAGTGATTGTAAAAAAAATGTAGTTTTACGTAAACTGTGACAATATTCCACTATAAAAAACGAAATATAAATGTAAACTAAACTCCAAACAGATACACACCCTTTAAAAACTAGCCCTTTGCCTCGACTTGTGTAGCAGTTTTTCACATGATTGCATGTATTCTGGTGTGTTATACAGAAGCTGAGCGTCCCAGCCTGGCGTTGGCCTGTGGTGTTGAACATGAGTAACGTCCACTGAGGACAGAAGCGTCAGGACCAGAGCCGTGTTCCCCAGAGGAACTAGAACTCTCCAGCCGCCGCTGCACTCTTACAAAGGTTACAATCAGTGTAGAGACTCCAGGAGTCGTGTGTGTGTGTGTGTGTGTGTGTATGTGTGAGACTGAGACTGTGCGTGTGTGTGTGTGTGTGTGTCAATGAGAGACTGAGTGTGTGTGTGCCTGTGTGTGTGTGTGTCAGTGAGAGACTTACTGAGTGTGTGTGTGTGTGTGTGTGTATGTGTGTCAGTGTGAGACTGTGTGTGTGTGTGTATGTGTTCTACCCATCCTCTATTCTGTTGGTTTTTATGGCTGTGTTTGTAAAACTCTGTGTGTGAGTGTGTGATTTGCCCCCGCTGGAGTCAGCGATGAGACGCCGGTGTGTGAGGAGCACAAGTCAAGTGTCCGACTGAGACTCGGTAGAAGCGAGTGTGAGATGATGGGATTCGTTGCGGAGAGAGAGAGCATGTGTGTGTGTGTGTTTCAGTCCCTGGTGGAAATCTCATCTTTAGGGAACATCTTTGACTAGATGATCCTGCTCATCGCTGATGTTGAGTCTCTCTGTCTCGCTCGCTCTCTCTATCTCTTTCAAATGTGCTTTATTGGCATGAAAATTGTTTCAATGTATTACCAAAGAAATTCCAATCATCATACATGTACATATACATATATAAAAATAAAATAATAATAATAAAAATCTCTCTCTCTCTCTCTCAGTGTCTCTCGCCCCCCAGAGAGCTCTCTGCTACCTGTCAGTGTTTCTGCCTCCAGGCGTCTGATCCAGGGAGAGGGGGGGGGGGGGGGGGGGGGACCCGGCTGTCACTGTGCCCGCTGGAAGAGTCACCTTTCTGGGATATGAATCCTAATGAGGTGGGGGGGGGGGGGGGGAGCCAAGACAGATGGGGAGAAGTGGAGGTCTGACAGGCCGGCGCACCGCTGAGCTGCCACATTATTTTTGGTCATAGTTACTTAAAAATACTGTGCTATGAATCCAGCAGAGGCACAACCGAGGCTGGCGAGCGGTCAGACCTCCTGTGCATCTGATCCTAGGACTTGCGGAGAAAGCTTTAATCACACAATTCAATGAAAAAATAGTAGCGTTTAAAAATATGGGTTTTTTGAAAGAGCCTCTTCTGCTCACCAATGGTGCGTTTATTTGATCAAAAATACAGTAAAAATTGTGAAATATTACTGTAATGTAAATCCGCTGGAACATTTAGGATTATAAATGTTGAATTTTTTATTTTTCAGGATTCTTTGATGAATAGAAAGTTCAAAAGAATAGCATTTATTTGAAATAGAATCTTTTGTAACATTATAAATGTCTTTACTGTCACTTTTACTGTCGATTTTAATGTCACGTATTAATTTCTCTAAAAAACAAACATACCGACCCCAAAGTTTTGAACGGTAGCATATAATAAATGAACAAAGGTCATTTATTTCAGTGAATGAAAGGTCTTACTTTATTACTTTACTGCTGTAAAGTAAAATCTCACTCAACTAATTTTTATGCTAAAATATCTGATATATAAACACCCGTGATGTCATTCATTTAGTTTTACCTGTGATTCATTTAAACTGTGACGATATTCCACTATAACAAACTAAGTTCATGTAAATATAAATATAAAATAAACTCCAAACAGACACCCATTAATAAGCTGTTTTTCCACATGTTTCTTATATACCATGCATTAAATTATTAAAATATTTGTAATTATTAAAATGCATATAAAAATAGTGGTTAGGCAAAATCTTTAAATGTGTTGTCTTAATTATATTATTTAATACGTTACTAATATTTATATAACATTACTCTTATACTATTCTATCTTCATGTATCTGCTCTTAGTCTCCAGAATGTGAAGCTCTTCGCTCTGAAACACAGAAGTATCGCCGATTAATGAGGAAAGATTGTGCAGAAATCACTTCTCTCTCCTGTCAGCGCGATATAATATAATCTCATTCCTCTACTTCTACCTGACACCCATTACATGTCTGTCTCTCAGCCAGTGAGATGTCGGCCAGAATCGCATTAAAATGACAAAGATATAATCATAATTCCTCTAAACATCCCAGTCGTGCAGTTCTGCGAATACATCTGAACAAACACAACTATACGACAGGCTCGACTCGTATTAATCATGTTAGTTGGCCATAGAAGGATGAATACACACAAGAAACACACACGGCCAGCGGGGGAATGAGGGTTTTACACGAACAAAAGCTCTTATTAGAGGTGTGTGTCCTGTGTCACCTCATCATGGGATGTTGCTGAGCCTGGACACACACATTCCAGCAAACACAAACATACACACACATATATAGGCTATATATATATATACATCACAGATGTTCACTGTAGACTTGAGAACTGGACTAGCAAATTCTGTTTGAGATTTGTCAATCTGGGGCCGCATTCACAACGAATTTTAGGGCTAAAAGTAGCTCCTAACTGGTGAATTTAGGAGCAACTCCTAAAAATAATGGGCGTGTCACTCGTAACTTTAGGACTCCTAATTTTTTTGACTAAGAGTAATTCACGAAGCATTTTAGCCCTAAAAGTAGCACCTAAGCCTGGGACAGCTTAAAAGAAGTCGAGAGGACTCCTAACTCACTAAGACCTCTTCACAAACCGCTTTTTGTGGCATTTCACGTTGCGATGTTTTGCGGCGGCTACAGGAGCTTCCAATCGCGAGGGAACAATTTTGCATTGTAGGCATATAGGGATGCAATAACGCCACCAACAACAACCAAAACTACTTACTGCATGTAAACTAATTGTAACGTTTCATTTTGAATCAAATTAAAATGTTCTTCTCTTTGCAAACGTAGGCAGAGGAATATAGTGACAGATTAATTCAATAATGTTGCAAAGATATTGCATCAATCCATATGTTTCATTAGGCTACTAGGCTATTTGTTTTTCCTTACTCTTTATTCATTTTGGCTATTTATTCAGTTATTCATCATCTTCCGTCCTTCGCACTACTTGTGTAGCGCACGCATTCTCAGACCTGTCACCTGTCACTCATCATTATAGGGGAGGTGTTTGGAATCATTCCCGCGTTACAATCATCAGCCAATCACGGTGGTCACTTCAGTCAAGCTCGTGCATGAGTAGTGACGTCATCCATAGCAACGAAGACTCAATCTTAGTTTAGGAGTTGTCATTTTTCTTTACTAAGAGTAGGTCTGAAAGGCGTTGTGAATAACTTTTAAGAGAAAACTCCTGGCTAAAATCTTTTAGTGCGATTTAGGAGTACTCCTAGTGGTAAGATAAAATGCTTTGTGAATACGGCCCAGATGGTTGTTTTCTTTACAGTTGCAGCTTAAAGTCACCATGAAATCAAAATTGAATTGTTTTTATGTAATATTGCAGTGTTTATTCTAAATGTTTTATCGGTGCACATCATCATTATTGTGTTAATAATCCTGAATCAGAATCAGTTCCTCTCGCAGCATCTCTTCTCTTCTCTGATGATGTGGGCGGGGCTATATCCTGTCACTCACATGAGATCAGCCAATAGCAAACCACAACCATCCAATCAATTCCCACTCAGACTAAATCAAGCCCCGCCCACATTTGTTCTGGTTCCTGAAGCGTTTCACTCGCATATATATGGCGCAATAGAGAATAAAATACCAGTTTAATTTTAAAACCTTTGTTTTATAGCAGGTCTTTTTACATTTGGCCATGCGTGTTTTTGACTTCTGAATGATGTTTGAGTGATTATATCACAAAATGTTTTGGCACCACCTATATTGAGAAATGTTTATTAATAGAATGTAACATTAATAGAATCAATATTAACATTGATAGAATCTTTGTCAAAAGTTGTCTGGTCTTTAATAACGTTCTCAAAACCTCGTTCATGGAACCTTTGGAATAATGGAGGCTTTTGTTTTGTAGTCTGTCCTATATTTCTTTTATATGTTTAAAGTACATATATCTTAACCCGGGAAATGTTTTTAAAAGGAGAAAACGCGTCTCGGCTTCACAAGAACTTGATTATGTGATTCTAAACTCCCTTTAATATTAAACTGTTTTTATTCTGCAAACAAATGAAATGAACCGCCCTGTTGTTCTCTTTCCTAATCGATAATGCTGATAGTTTATATTATCATAAGGTAAAGGTCAGCAAAATGCTAATGTAAGTTTCTCATCAAAACTGAGCCGGCGTGCAGAATCACAAAAACATTCATTTATTTCACTTCAGGTGTAAAGAACATTAATGTTGTTCAACTTTCAGCGGTGTGTGTTTCTCTACGACAGAAGCAAACCAAAATAGTGACTTTTTGTGAAGCTCTCAGCAAGTTATACATGGAAACATTCGGTTATTTGACAAGTGGACCATAGATTTTAAGGGCTATCTGATTTGTGTTCTTCTAAAGTGAATCTGGCTTGTTCTGATTTTAAATTGCACGGATGTAATTAGCCATTTAGCTTTGTGATTGTGATTTACTGTTGGTTGCGTTCTCTCTGCTGGCGACAGTGAAGTCTAAACAGAGAATCTTTACAGTGTAATTTTCTATTAACGAGCGACAGAATCTAAGCACCTTCAGCACTTCACTGATGGTGGAGAAGTCAATACATGCATGGGATTTTGGTTGTTCGTTTTAATGAACTTTTTTGTTGTTTTTTGTTCAACACATTATTATTTATTTACACATATAATATTCTTAAAGCTGTTCCAGCTAACAGGGAATGCTCTGGCAAGGTTCTCTCATTCTTCAAGTGACATAAATAAGTTAATTTAAAGTTATCTGGTGTTTAGTAACGTTCTCAAAACGTTAGCACAAAAATGTTATTTATTATGGAGCCCTGCATATGACATGCAGACAGTATATATATATATCATGGCTACAAATCAGGAATTTGTTCCCTCGTTTTACTAAATCTTGCAAACGATATAATCGTTCCCTCGTTTTACTTAATCACATGTACAATATAATCATTTGTTTTACTAAATCGTCGTACTTACGATATACTAATTCATTCTCTGTTTTACTAAATTGTGCGTACGATCGTTTTACTAAATTGTGCGTACATTCGTTTTACTAAATCGTACGTACAATATAATTTGTTCCCTCGGTTTACAAAATCGCACATACAATATAGTAATTCATTTTACTAAACCGTACTTACGATATACTATTCCATTCCCTCGTTTTACTAAATGGTACATACGATATAATAATTTGTTTTACTAAATCGTATTTACGATATAATAATTTGTTCCCTCGTTTTACTTAATCTTGCTGACGATATAATCGTTCCCTCATTTTACTAAATCGTATGTACGATATAATAATTTGTTTTACTAAATCGTACTTATGATATACTAATTAATTCTCTGTTTTACTAAATTATGCGTACGATCGTTTTACTAAATTGTACGTACAAAATAATTCGTTCCCTCGTTTTACTAAATCGAACATACAATATAATAATTTGTTTTACTTAATCGTACGTACAATATAATAATTTGTTCCCTCGTTTTACTTAATCGTATGTAGCTACGATATTATAATTGGTTTTACTAAATCGTACTTACAATATACTAATTCATTCCCTCGTTGTACTAAATTGTGCGTAGGATCGTTTTACTAAATCGTACTTACGAAATAATAATTAGTTCCCTCGTTTTACTAAATCGTTCGTACAATACAATGATTCGTTCGCTTGTTTTACTAAATCATACATACGATATAATAATTTGTTCCCTAGTTTTACTAAAACATACTTTCGATATAATAATTTTGTCCCTCGTTTTACGAAATCGTAGGCTACTTACAATATAATAATTCGTTCCCTTGTTTTACTAAATCGTACTTACGATATAATAATTCACTCCCTCGTTTTACTAAATAGTGCGTACGATCATTTTACTAAATCGTACGTAAGATATAGCCTAATAATTCCTTCCGTCGTTTACTAAATTGTGCGTATGATCATTTTACTAAATCATACGTACAGTATGATATAATTCGTTCCCTTGTTTTACTAAATCGTACTTACGATATGATAACTCGTTCCCTCGTTTTACTAAATCGTATGTGCGTATGATCATTTTACTAAATCATACATATGATATAATAATTAGTTCCCTTGTTTTACTAAATCGTACTTACCATAACGTTCCCTCGTTTACTGAATCGTACTTACGATATAATAATGCACGTTTTGATTTGCGCACGAAAACACGAAAGAACTAATTATTTTATTGTGCACACGATTTAATAAAATGAGGGAATGAAATAGTAGAACGTGCTGATGTATTTGTAAATCGTGGGAACGATTTGTTCATTCGTGGCCATGATGTACATATTTTTTCCTGTATGTCACGTGCGAGACTCCGTAATTTAGACTTTGTCCGGGTTTTTTTAAATCTTACTTGTTTAAGAACATTCATAGAACATTCAAAAGTAACATTATCATAATGTTTGCAGAATGATATGGAATGTTCCCTTAACTTTCACATAACCAAGAAAAAATGTCCATTTAAAAAAATATTGATTTTAGCAAAAAAAATAAAATAAAATGGTGTCCTTTAGATTGTAAGTGGAAATGCTATTCAAATAGCCGTTTATGGTGACAAACTATGATTAAAACGTGTGTTTACCTTTGTTCACAAGGTGAAAATGTCAAATACGGTTATTTTGCATGACGTGGATTGTATGTGCATAAATGTGGTGATGTTCTGCTCTTCAGTATTTGTCTGTTCGTATATTCGTCCATTACTTCATACTCCGAGCGTGTGATAGAGGCGAACTCTCTCCTCTTGTCGTTCTACAATGAGTGTGTTGATTTGCAGAGAAGAAGAGAGCGAATTGGAAAGTTGAGTTGATATGTGAGAAAATTGCGCTCATTTTTCCCGGCCATGTTCATTCATTTGTGCTAAAGCGCGCGGCGTAGTTCTCGGAGAAATAGAAAACGCGCGCGCCAAATTCACCTGCCAACTTCAATTCTGCACGAGCCGTCGGATCCCAATGGAAACCAAACCAACCGAACATTTATTTCAATGCTCCAAAAATATGTATCCACGAAGGCCATTAACTTAGAAAATGTGCTAGAAGTGTGGAGGATTTTCACCTTTTTGCTGTTCTTGTTGTTGCCTGTTTAGTTGGTTGCATTCTGCTTTAGTGTCTCTTTACATCAATCATTTTATCTCACAATTATCTATAATAGTCAAGTGGTCACAGGGTTAAGGTTAGTCTAACTAACCCTAATCCCAACCCTGCAAGTCTCCGTTCAGATGTTTTCTGTCAGTCATTCGCAAGGGGGCGATGAAGGGCTTCAGTGGTTGCCATCAAATATCTGCCATCTATCAGATGTGAGAAGATAGACGTGAACGTCGAGGCGTTGCTGAATTATTATGCGCTACTATAGATGCGCTTTAACTCATCTCCATTCTCCGTGCTGGTGAAAAGAAAGAATATCGGCCCCAGCTTCCCCCCCTCTCTCTCTCTCCCTCTCTCTTTCTCCCCCTCTCTCTATCCCCGTACACGTATGTGATGCTTAAGGATGTTAAAATAATAAGAAAAAGAAAAGTCATGAACGCAATGTGTCTCGCGCACAGATTGCGCGTTTCATATTTTAACACCGCGAGCAGCGCTTGAGAAAAGATGCACTTTAAAGCCATTCAAAATTAATCTGTAACATTCTGTGAACTCGAATTGGAACAATGTGGTCTGAATTTTAAAACTCAGGAAAACTTCTTTTTACCCAATGCAAAATAATAGTAATGGGAATATGAGAGGAGTGTGCCAACTTTTGCCAGCGCGCATATGATAAAAGACGCACGGGAGGTTTTTTTCCCCCCTAATCGAGATATTCACACATTCAGTGGTTGACAGAGAGAGAGGGAGAGAGAGAGAGAGGGTGAGAGGGCGCGCTTTCGTGTGAGAGAGAACGCAACACAGTTTATTTTTCAAACACGGAACGCGCGCGGTAATGAGGGCATTAAGCGCGAGCTCCAGCTGACAGAAGAACTTGCCACCGTTCGTTCCCACACCAACTTTTCACCTCCGTAACAGCCGAACCCCGCGCATGGATGTGCAGTTGACTAATGACCAGGACTCCGAGCGCTGAGCCTGCGTGGTGTGCCGTGATAACTCAGAGAGCGCGGGTTTATCGTGACCGTGTGTGTTAAAGCGAGTTCTTCCCCCGCGGATGGGTTTCGGCTGGTGATTTGCGTCCGGTTTATGTTCACTCAACACGGGACTAGTGTTCTCTAGGAACGGTGCGATGAGGCTGCTCTGCTGGAGCGTTCTGCTGCTCATCCAATGGATCATGAGGAAGGTATGAAGCTCGTTTCTGTGAGTTTAGCATAGCAGGGTTTCTGTACAGTGGGATTTCTGTAAACTTGCGGGATACTTTCCAAATCAGTAATTGCGCATAAAGTGATTGTTTTTGCGCTGTTCTTTAACAAAAACAAAACAAATCACGGTGATTTCAGGTGATGATGAATGCAGTCAGTTCATCAACAACAACAGGAAAAATCTCCCAATAACAATACAAAAAAAAAATGCAGGGTTGTTTTAACCCAAATTTGGGTCAAATATGGACGAACCCAACCGTTGGGTTAAAAGATGTACTTTAAAAATGTAACCCAATGTCTAGGTTTGACCCAAATTTAGGGTTACAACAACCCTGCATTTTTGCAGGTGTGTAATATTCTGAGGATATAGTTCACTCAAGCTCTTAAAAATAAAGTTTCTATATTGGTTGCATGAAAAACCTTTAACACCCTTTCCATTGGGATCTTTAGAGTGGAAAGAAGGTTCTTCACAACATAAAAATGATTACTGAAATGTTTTTTGGGGAACCAAAAATGATCATTCTATGGCATCCTATAGAATAAAACCTTTATTTTTAAGAGTGTGCTCTTTTCAAATATTCATATTCATATTTATCTAGCACAGTCTCTAAAGTGCATTTGTGTATTAGAGCAAACAGAGGTGATGAGATGTGAATCTCTCTTGGAAGCATTTTAAATTTATACCATATGCACAGTATCAAAAATATAATTTCACATTCTTACTCCGAATCTGTTGTGTGTGTGTGTGTGATATGTATGAAGGTCTCTGATAAACAGGCATCTGTGTGAGCGGTTACACACACACATCTTCTGGTTTGGCCCGATGTGAAGAATACAGAAAAGGCCACTTCTTTCTTATTTTCACGTTCATGCATCGAGCTTGAAAAGGGAAATCATATCAAATCATTTTGCTGCTGATAATAACATCATTCTTTTGAGAAGACCAGTAATGTGACGGAAAAGCAGCTTTTTTTGATGGCTTACCTGAAATAAAACATTTCCTGATGAAGTTTCGTCATCTGATGTTAACACACGCTGTCTGGAGACCGCCGTCTGACTTAAAAGCGTTTTTATCATGAAAGGCCACACTTTTCCCTGTTTAAGATCCGGCTTGTCAAGCAGTGTAAGGCGTTCACTGAGGAGTCACACACACACACACACACACTCCGCTGGTTAAAGCACAGTCTCAGACAGTGTTTTCGGGGTTGGGCATGTGCAGTTTATTAGGGGTATCTTATTGATGATCCCATTACCTCCCTCTGTAAGTGTGATCATGTCATAATGACCCAACAGTAAATCACAGTCTTTACTGAAATATGGCTCAAATCTTTTATGCTTGCACGATCCGCTTTATTAATGTCTTTATTCTCCTCTACACTTTTGTCCAATATAATCTCGTTTTTTAATGTGACTCATTTTTTTTTAGGGATCAAAGATCCATACCTCATGAACTGAGTGATTATTAAAGCATATTTTACTTTAGCTTACATTTTTATGGCTGGGAGGCTGTGAAATCCATCTCTTGGTGTTTGTTCCCTCAATGCAACTTTATATGCAACTTGCATATTATATAAAACGTCTCAGTATTTTAAGCTGGTGTCCACATGTCATAAGTGTGCTCAGTGGAACGGTGTGTTAGTGCATTGTGAAATGAATGCTGTCTTATCCGCTCCTAATAAATGGATCCAATTTACAAAGCTGCATGTATTTAAAGAAAGTTGCAGCAGCAGGAGGTTCTCCTCACACACACACACACGCTCAAAGCGCACCGTTACTCCAGTAATCCATCATATTAATGATAAGAGCAGTCGTGTTACTGACTCCAGCCAGAGTGCTGCCTTTATTGCAGAATTAATGTCTAATCTTTGATTGATATGATAAGAGGATATTGTGTTCCTATTAAAGAGCAGTGCTTAATGTTTCATGTTTTTGTTCACTGTAGTCGATCAGAACGGTTTATTCTGTGCTGGTTCTCTCTGATTGACAGGTGATGGAAAGCCGAGTGTTATTAGATTATGGAGTTGTGATGGTTATGAAGAGCGGAATGGTGATGATAAGATTTAAGGCTGTACTAAAGAGGCGTCATTTTTTATGTGTGTGTGTATGCTTGTGTGTGCGTGTGTGTGTGTGTGTGTGTGTGTGTGTGTGTGTGTCCGTATGTGTGTGTGCCCGTATTTGTGCGTGTGTGTGTGTGTGTGTGTCTATATGCGTGTGTGTTGTGTGTGTGTGTGTCTGTATGCATGCGTGTGTGTCCGTGTGTGTGTGTGTGCCCGTATTTGTGCGTGTGTGTGTGTGTCTGTATGCATGCATGTGTGTGTGTGTGTGTGTCTGTATGCATGCGTATGTGTGTGTCTATATGCGTGTGTGTTGTGTGTGTGTGTGTCTGTATGCATGCGTGTGTCCGTATGTGTGTGTGTGTGCCCATAATTGTGCATGCATGTGTGTGTGCCCGTATTTGTGCATGCATGTGTGTGTGTCTGTATGCATGCATGTATGTGTGTGTGTGTGTGTCTGTATGCATGCTTGTGTGGGTGTGTGTGTGTGTGTGTCTCAATGCATGTGTGTGTGTCCGTATGTGTGTGTGTGCCCGTATTTGTGCATGCATGTGTGTGTGTCTATATGCGTGCACTCTGCATTTATCATCATGCATTCATTAAAAAACAGTAATTCGTTAATGACATCACTGTTTGTTGGCTGTTGACAGGGAGCATCACTGGTGTGTTTTGTGTTTTTCACTAATGATGATGTGTCGTCTGATTGACAGTGTCTTGAGGTTAATGAACGCAGTGAATAAACAGATCTCAGTTGACTGAAGCCGGCGATTAATGTGAATTATTGGGGAAGCCCTGCGCTGTGGTTTTCATATTGACGCAGCAGTTAAGCCTTTATGTGGATTTGTCTCACTTAAAGCTTGTCCTAACCAGGCGAGACACGTCGAGTAATTCATCTGTCCTCTCTGAAAGCCATTAGCTGATGTGTCAGAGAGCGAGACCGTGACCGAAGCGCTGACTTTATGAACCGCTCATGAAGATCGTTAATGACGGAATCAAATCAACTGCAATCATATGCAATTAAAGCTGTGTAATAAAATATCCAAAAATCACTCGCAGAGTGTGATATGTTTCCTGCAGTTGTGTACATACAATATCCCAAAAGTTCCCAAAGATTTTTAATTTCAGACAAATTCCAGTTTTAAATAATGGCCGTCCCTGTTCACGCGTCGCCTGTCACTGACGTAATGTCCGCGTTATCCCTGTGTTCCGCTCGTACTGTCGTAGTAACCATGGCGACAGACGTGGACAACTGCGTTACGTCTAGCGGCGCGCTCACGCTGTCGTTGTTTCGTTCAAACATTATAGATCATGGCAAGCAGACTTTGGGACTGAAGGAGAACTAAAACGAGGATCAATATCAGCGTGGCGTTAGAGAGCTAGCGTCCGCGGCTAACTTCGACTCGACAGAGACGCCGCTCTCGCATCTGAGCAAATTTACATGAAACTAATCAATGTTATATAGCTCAACATGATAGATGTTAGAATATGATCAGTGTGTTGTTCTAATGTTGATCTAGCGCACTGCTAGTCTCATACAGACAAACTAACACATAGAACAACATTATAACTTTAACACACTCGAATGTAGTTTAGTGTGATAGTGTAGAGCAATGAAGCAGCGCTGCGTTCCCTCACAAGTTTAATTTGTCACATAAACTGATCTGTGTGAGTATTAATTCAGCACTAGCGTGTTCATTAGCATTAAATATCCTTAATCCTAATGTCCGCGGGACTCGCGTGTGGCGCTGAGATCCGTCTCTCATTAGCACTCGCGCCCCGCTTCATACGCCACAGTCATGATAAAAACATCACTGTATTCACTCATCCATAAGCATTATTAGATCCATCGGCATGACGACAAGTTGCATAATTCCGCTTGTGCGTCATCAACCTACGCCTGTGTTATTGTAAGAGGTTAGCGACCCCTAGCGGCGAAACTAATTATATATTGTTGCTTCAAAAGCCATTTATTATAGTAGTAAAAATATTTAAAAATAAAATTGCAATAAATATTTGTATACTTAAATGTTTTTATAATATATTTAAATATTTATGCATATTTTGTATTATTTTTATTCTTATAATAAATGTTTTTAAATTAATAGTTTATTTTAATACTGCCATTGTGAGAGTGCTGAGGGACTCGGTCACATCATACACAGAGATGCTGTGCTTTATATATACAGAATGCAACGGTCGGATTACAGAAGTAAAAACTCTATTCAATTTCTCCATATGGAAATATATTTATAATGATAACTTATAAAGCCGTACTGTGATCTACAAGGTTGTTAATGGATGGTTTTTGTTTCTGTTGAAACGTTAGCCTGCATTATTTCACCTTAATCGTGTTTAACAGTGGAATTTGTGGTGAAAAACTACATTACCCATGATGCTGTGCAGTAAATTTCACCAATCAGAGAGTCGAAACAAGCCGTGTGTCCCTACGCTCTTAAAATACTTAAATATTTGCACATTTTGCTATAATCTTAAAGTCCCCCTGTGGTGAGAATCCAGCGTTTAATGTTGTTTATGTGTCTATGTGGTGTGTTTAATACGCTTTAAGACACACCGTGTGTAAGTTCATAAGTCGACAGCATTGCTGAGTATTTTCTGCTTAAAACTGCAGTGAACCAAAGACAGTCTCAAACACACGGTTTGAAATCGCTGGTGTTTCTGACGTCACAAACGACCTTGTAACCAATCAGATCAACGTGTGATCGTCAACCAGTGGATCTCTGAGCTGAGTGAGTGAGTGGAGGCGGGGCTCATTTGCATATTCATAGAACCGCGCATACTAAATGAGGCAAGGGTGTCGAGTTACATTCAAGATATTTTAAGGCATGAAGACTTTTTATTTCAAGCTAAAAACATTTAAATATGTAATTTTGGTGATCAAACATGAGTTTTAAGGGATACAATTATTGACTACAGGGCGACTTTACAATATTTAGTTTTTATATACATAATCAAAGATTTTTATATTCCTCCATTTTGAATTCAGCTGTTTCATTTGATTGTAGTTCTTTCCCTCACTAAAGCCGTTATACACAATCTTGTACATTTCTATAACGCTTTTTAGCTTCAAATCAGAGTTTGTAATGTTACGATTCATCGCTTTAATCAAGAATGGAAATGAATGGAAAAGTGGGCGGGACTATTGCACTCTATAGTCACGTGGATCCAGATTACGGACCAATGAGAGTTCAGAACGCATAAGCAGAGCGAACTCGTCGCAGATCAGAACAAAACTCATATTTTAGAGTCATGTCTGGTTAGTGTTTGCTGTTCGCATCATGTCAGATGATTTAAGAGCACAGCTGAGGTTTAAATACACACTTCTGTGAGGTCTTGTCACATCACTTCAGCGGCGGAGTAACAAGCTCAACTCTGATTTCTTCTGTTCTTTACATTATTTATTGCACGTCGACTTCATCAATAAATAAGACCAAGGCAAGTGATATAAATCGCCATGTTCTCAGCAACATTTTTTAAAGATGTGACGTTCAGTTAAAAATACAGAAATGAATAATGATGGGTGCGTTTACAAGCGCTCTGGAAGAGAAGCTGCCCAAGGTCTTCCTCACGACTTTATTCATCAAACCTCAGTCGATCTGTTCAGACTCCCTCCACTAACCTCTGCTTCTGTCTAATGCTTTCAAATATATATATAGAAAATTGAACTGAAGAAATATCAAAACAAACAAGTCAAGTCATCTTCATTTATATAGCGCTTTTAACAATGTTCCAATAATACAAATACAATACATTTCAAATGCTAGGAGGGGGTATAACAGTATTATAGGAATGCTTTAAAGAGTGTACGTGCTTGTCAAATTCTAATAGCTTTATGTTTCTCGAGGGCAATATTGACTCAATGTAATGCTTCACTTCATTTTTAAATGTTTTTTTTTTCCCTCAAAATGTGCATTTATGAATGTGACATTTAGCCATCAACATTTTTTTTTATAAAAATAAGTTTATCTTTGGAGTTTATAATAATACCTAGTAGAACATCTTTCCACAGTAATATAATAGAACAGAATTCTATATTCTATTCCACAGTAATGTAAAATTTTCATCAACATTTCCAACTCAAGGACATTTTGGCAACAAAAAAAAGACACATAAGGGTGTCTCCCCTAACGTGACCTTTACGGCAGAGCCAATCTGACGCTGAGTTAAGCGCTAACTGGCCAATCAGGTGTCAGTAATTACTCTGGCCCCGCCCCCAGCTGGCCCAGTGAACAGATGCCCGTATGTTTGAGATGTTTGAGAGGAGGAGAATCAGTGAATCTCCCCAGAGCGAGACGAAAGCGCTGGGCTCGACTTCAGACCGTCGAGTGTGTGCCAGGACCGGCCCGGTCCAGATGCTGCCCTGCGCGCTCGCTGTGTGTGTGTGTGTGTGTGTGTGTGTGTGTGTCAAGTCCAGAATCCTGTCTTCACAGGCTCTGCTCCAAACCAGGAGGATCTTGGAGAATATTTGAGGGAATATATTGGATTTCGGTAGAATAGTTAGTGGATGTTCGCAGTGACCAGTGTTGATATATAATGTATATATTTTTTCAAATAATAATATATTTTTCAAAGTAGTCAATAATATTATCCCTTAAAACTCATCTTTGATTACCAAAATGACACATTTAAGCGTTTTTTCCTTGAACAAAAATGTCTTCATGCCTTAAAATATCTCGAATGTAACTCGACACCCTCGCCTCATTTAGTATGCACGGTTCTATGAATATGCAAATGAGCCCCACCTCAAACCCTGACGTAATGTAATATTTTTATATTAGTTTTACATTTTTATCAATGTTGGTAAAAGATTATAATATTTAAATCAATGTTATAAACAAGTTGGGTCAAATGTAATCAAAAATGTGTCTAATTATATGATACCTAAGATATGTAATGTAACAGATTACGTTATAACTATACAATCTTTATTTAATTTCATGTAATTTGTATTCAGTAATTTCTTACAGTAATTTGTCTGCTAAATTTCATATTTAATTACAAGGAGAACATTAACTTAAATGTGAAATTTTGAAGTACAAAAACTGAAATTGTATTTTATCGTAAATCCAAAAATCTTAATTTACAACCTCGAATTTTTTTTTATTTTAATTTTTTTTTTATACAGTGTAATTGTTTTTTATTTAATCGTTTAGTAAAAGCCAGTAAAGCCGGTTTGGTACACTGACTTTACCAGGGTAAATGCATTCTGGTTCTCCTCATGCATAAGAAAACCCTTTAACTCTATATATTGCACTAAAAAAATTGGTGTAGAAAAACAATAGTTTTGCAATAGTATTTTACAGTTATATTAATATGCATTTGATGCTTTTATCCAAAGCTTCTGTTTCATTGAAGGTACATTTACATTTGACCAGTTCTCGGTTTCCTGGGAGTTGAACCTTGACCTCGGTGTTGCGAGCGCCACGCTCTACTGTTCTCTCTTGTGAAACATATAATATTATTTTCGATTTACAACTTTTAAAAGTGGTGTTTTATGTGTATGTGAGCAGAACCGCGGCTGTGGTTCACAGTTATTGACCGGCGCTGATGATCTCAGAAAGGCCAAACGTCACCTAATTAATCAGCTTCTAATTATCCAGCGGTAGAATAAAAGATTTCTCATTCTCTACACAACATCACCTGTGCTGCGTTAGTGTGTGTGTGTGTGTGTGTGTGTGTGTGTGTGTGTGTGTGTGTGAGTGTGCGTGAGTGTGTGTGAGTGTGTGTGTGTGTGTGTGAGTGTGTGTGTGTGTGTGTGTGCGTGAGTGAGTGAGTGAGTGAGTGAGTGAGTGCGTGTGTGTGTGTGAGAGTGCGTGTGCGCGTGTATGTGTGTGTGTGTGTGAGAGTGAGAGAGTCCTTCACACGCGTGGCAAAAGTCATATAAGTGATGATACTGTTGTGTCAAGTTGTTGACTTCGCTGGCTCAAGCTTTTGCACATTACATCCGGGCGAAGAGGGAGGAGATGCTAATAGATTATAATGTCTAAATGGGAATCAATCTGGAAATATTCCCAGCAACACTCCTAGCCTACAGAATGAAGTGTGCAACACACTCGAGTGCGTGGTGTGTTTGGAGACACACTGTACAAACCTGACAGTGAAATGTGCTTTCACTCTAATATCTCTGAAATAACGGATTATATGAAGCAGAACTGAATCAGTTATTACAATTTCTGTTATTTTTAACTACAATTTATTTCATTATGTGTGTGTGTGTATTTTATATTTGATAATTTATTGTTTTTTTAAAGAGTAATTTATTCCTGTGATCAAAGCTGAATGTTCAGCATCATTACTCCAGTCTTCAGTGTCACATGATCCTTCAGAAATCACTCTAATACGAGGATCTGATGCTCAAGAAACATTTATGATTATTATCAGTGTTGAACAGTTTCATATTTTTTGTGGAACATTTTATTTTTTAGAAGTCTTTGATGAAAGAAAGTTCTATAGAACAGCATTTACTTGCATTTATCAAGTAGTGTGTGTGTGTGTGTGTGTGTGTAATACACTGTTTCTAAAGCAGCTCTGCTACAGTCACACGACTCACAACACTATATATATATTCATATATATTTATGATTGTTTGACTGGTAGTGTTTGAGAATATTGTAATGATTTTTTATGCTTTTTTGGCTATTAAACATGTCAAGATTTTACCTTTAGTGGCAATAACAGTTGGGAATTTTGATTAATTGAAATGAATCAGTTCAGTTGAATCGATTCACAACTCTGATTCAATGATTCATTTGTTTGCATCATCACCCAAAAAAAGTTTGTGGAAGTCAAAATATTTTAACTTAAATTGCTGTTTTGTTAGGGATATTTTAGCGAATACATAAAATGTTGAAATGTTACTCTTTGTTAATTTAATATAATGATGTTTTTAACATTGATTTTTTTATTTATTTACAGTACTTGGTAACAATGGTTCTGTGGTCAAAATAACAGTTGCTTAAACTTTAAAGTCATATAACTCACAACACTGTCATATATATTCTCCTACAATTATGATTATTTGACTGGCAATGTTTGTAAATATTTTTAAATGATTTTGAAATGCTTTTTTGTCTGTTAAACAGGTCAAGATTTTAACTTTAGTGGCAATAACAGCATCACAGTTGGGAATTTTGATTAAATTCAATGAATCTGTTCAGTTGAATCGATTCACAACTCTGATTCAGTAATTTGTTTGCATCATCACCCCCAAAAAAAAGAGTTTCTGGAAGTCAAATTATTTTATAATTATTTTTTACTATGTTTTGTTATATTACTGTGAATACATAAAATAAATATTCCTCTTTGCTAATTTAGTATAATGATGCTTTTAAATTCTTGATTTTTTTAGATTTACATAGTAACAATAGTTCTGCGGTCAAACAGTTCCTCAAACTGACAAAAATAATAATTATAAAGATATAGAGTGAATATTATCTACACTCTTAAAAATAAAGGTTCCAAAAGTTCATTCCCCAGTGATGCCATAGAAGATTCTTTAAATATTCTTTAAAATAATATTTTTTTCTAAGTATGAAGAACATTGTGCAACTGAAAGGCTCCATGATGTTAAAGGTTCTTCATCGGTGCCATTAAAGAACCTTTGTGTTTAAGAGTGTAAAGGCTGAAGGATGTTGAGATGTAATTGTTTTATCAGCCTGTGAAGTGCAGAAACAAAAGACGAAGGCGTTCTCCGTTTAGCAGGTGGCGTTCTGTCAAGTCGACTACAAGATGTATAAAAGAGAACAAAGACTCCCATTACGGCACAATTACCAGCGCCGAGACCTTCTCGAAGCGTAAGAGGAGGGGATGCTGGTGTGAAGGTCTCAGTCTGCGATCGAGTCGCTGGTTTGAGTCTTTGTGTCTGTTTTGCATGTGATAATGAAGCCACTGGGAGAGAGGCTGAGGTGAGACACCCATTGGCCATTCGTCGAGGTGGCGCTTACGAAGACGTGCGATGAGCGTAGAGACACGTAGAGATGGAGATGGAGATGCTCATTTGCGTTCCGGGTCAAAACTGACCTGTAAATCTCACATTATGCTGCATTATCACCCAATATTTCTTGTCAAGTTGTTTTCTTTCAATTTGCACAGGTTTCGAATTTCCTTTTGGAACTGTTGCATTGATCTGAGCTCATGCGTCTCAGTTTTTGAGTGAAAAAAAATTCAATCAAGCTCAGATCAATGAATCGGCTCCAAAAAGAAACACAAAACCTGTCCAGATTGAAAGAAAACAAGATGACAAAAACATTGAATCCAATATTTGGCAATATCTCCACAAAACGAGAGATTTAGCCTAATTGCACTTTTTATTTTTCCGTAGCCCAGTAACATTAATTGACCCAAGAAAACCACAAGTGTAACCAGGTGCATATAAACCCCCAAATCAGACAAACATTATTTTAAAAAAATATATATATATATCTTTTGGAACTGTTTTATTGATCTGAGCTCATGCTTCTCAGTTTTTTAATTAAAAAATTTAAATCAAGTTCAGTTTAATGAATCAGTTCCTAAAAGAAACACAAAACCTGTCCAAAATTAAAGAAAGCAAGATGACAAAAAATATTTAATCCAATATTTGGCATATAAATATCTTCACAAAACGAGAGATTTAATGTGTATTTTTTTTGTTGTTGGCCAGTCGTTTCTGACCCGTGAAAAGCACAGTAACAAGGTTGGGGGGAAATTCAAATCAGACACAAATTATAAAAATAAAAAACATGGAAAGTTGTTATACCCTGCGTGAGAAGTTTTAGTGCCTTGTAATAACATTAACTAACACTTTCAGAAAAGAGAAAATCCTCTGCGGGTCAAACTGATCGAAGCGCAGTGTGAGGGTTAAGATTGCATCGCTGCCCTAGTTAGCAAGCCATCAGAGATATGGGCGGATTGGCATCAGTGTGTTTTCCTTTTTAACACACACACTCGCAAGCAGGAAAATAGTTCACATCAGCAGGGAGGCACATGTGCTGAAGCGCACGCATGCAAGCGCCCTTGTCCACGAGTTTGACAGCGGGCCAAACCTGACCCGTCAGCAGAAGCACGAGTGTGTTTCCCATCAGAGCCGTGTGTTTCTGCATTTCTGTACGATGCGTACGATGTGTGTGTTCCTGCGCCACTGATTTTAGCGTTGCAACGAACAAAAAATATGCTCTAAAAAGTTTTGCCAACATTCCCATGAAGTTATGAAAACATTATGTTCTCTGAACATTCCAAATGTGTAGGTTTCAAAACATTCTTTCTTGGTTATGTGAACGTCAGGGGAGCATTCCATTTTATCATTAATTCAGACATTATTGGATCGTTACTTTTGAATGTTCTCTGATCGTTACTTTTGAATGTTCTCTGATCGTTACTTTTGAATGTTCTCTGATCGTTACTTTTGAATGTTCTCTGATCGTTACTTTTGAATGTTCTCTGATCGTTACTTTTGAATGTTCTCTGATCGTTACTTTTGAATGTTCTCTGAATGTTACTTTTGAATGTTCTCTGATCGTTACTTTAGAATGTTCTCTGATCGTTACTTTTGAATGTTCTCTGAACGTTACTTTTGAATGTTCTCTGATCGTTACTTTTGAATGTTCTCTGATCGTTACTTTTGAATGTTCTCTGATCGTTACTTTTGAATGTTCTCTGATCGTTACTTTTGAATGTTCTCTGATCGTTACTTTTGAATGTTCTCTGATCGTTACTTTAGAATGTTCTCTGAACGTTACTTTTGAATGTTCTCTGAACGTTACTTTTGAATGTTCTCTGAACGTTACTTTTGAATGTTCTCTGATCGTTACTTTAGAATGTTCTATGAATGTTCTGAAACAAGTATAGCAACATTTAAACAACATAACAAAAACGTTTCCAAAATAAAACGATCAATGAAAGATGAATAAATAATGTTTTTGTGCTAACGTTTAGAGAACATTATTAAAGATCAGATAACTTTAAACGAACGTTCTATGAACGTTACTGGAAGGGCGTTTGTTCATAATGTTGAGAGAACGTTCTGATAGCGTTCTCTGTTGGTACATGTGCCCGTCAACAGAAGCACGAGTGTATTTCCCATCATCCCCTTGTGTTTCTGCACTTGTGCGATGTGTTGGTGTCGACACCAGTGTTTTAGACGCGTCTGCATGCAGTGCAGGTTCATGTGTGTGTCCTTGTTTTCTCTGTCCAGACGCAGTGGACTCGCAGACCTCAGTGATTAATAACGACACACCTGTGCTAGATATACGACTGTGGATTTTGTGCGTGTAATGAAATATCATGGAGTAATCCGAGCGATGTTCAGCACTATAACACGAGTGTGTTCAGGGTCAGAGCGGCGCGCACCAGCTCAACATCAAGGATTAGTTTTTATCATTTTTTTAATATCTCTCCCATGGCTTGTAATGCATTAATTTAGACACACATTGAATTTTTTGGAGAGGGGGTGAAGGGAAAAAAGGCAATAGTCTTTTTCTGAAATAATGATCTGTGTAGGCTGTGCCTCTGGACAAAAAAGAACTATAATAATAATGACAAATAGAAGGATGAAAATCGGCCCCAAATCCTGCCGACGTACACGAGTATCAGGGCTTTTATTAAAAATTTTAATATCAAAGCCCTTGTACCGCTCGAATCAAATTATAATTTGAAAGAAGGATGAATAAAATGGAACATAAGAAAAGAAGTGTTGACATTGTGTCGTTTGAGATGGAATTGCCGGCCTGGATCTTCTGGGTTTCTTCAGTGACGTCTCCTTCATACTGGGAATCTTTTAAGGGAATATTAAAGGTTATTCAGGTCAAGAAGGAAGAGAAACCCTCACGTTAATTTCATCATGAAAACAGTCGAGCTGCTTCATATTGTTATTTAGCAATGATGCATTAAATTGATCAAATATGACATTTATAATGTTAAAAAAGATGTTATTTCAAATAAATGCTGTTCTGTTGAACTTTCTATTCATCAAAGAATCCTGAGAAATAAAATGCATCAGTTTCCACAAAAATATGAAACTGTGTTCAACACTGATAATAATCATAAATGTTTCTTGATCATCAGATCCTCATATTAGAGTGATTTCTGAAGGATCATGTGACACTGAAGACTGGAGTAATGATGCTGAACATTCAGCTTTGATCACAGGAATAAATTACACTTTAAAGTATATTCACATAGAAAACAGCGGATTTACATTAGAATAATATTTCACTACATAATAATACATAATTTTTAAAAATGTTAATAAAATTGGTTGGGTTTGCCCATATTTGACCCAAACATGAGAGTTTTTTAAGAGTGTATTTTGTTGCATTTTTGATCAGAAGAGACTTAAAAAGTAATTATATTCCAAACTTTTTGGAAAGCTCTTCTTTCTGTGGAATAGATAGCAGAGCTGGACAAAGCACACAACTTCCTTACTTGAGTGAAAGTACAGATACACACTGGTCAAATATTACTCAAATATTACAAATAAATGTTATAAAGACTGATTTTTACTTATGTAAAAGTACAAAAGTAGTCTTTTTAAAAGTACTTAAAGCTGCAGTCTGTAGTTTTTCCTCTTTGTCGCCATCTCTGTTCGAAATCTGCAGTTGCAGTTATTCGCGGAGTGATCAGCTTTACGTGGGTTGTGCCTCGGCACGGCACAGCGCGGATGAACACAGTGTTTGAGGAGAGTGTGTGTGTGTCAGTCGCCGCCGGTGTGGATACTGGCATTCAGAATCACAGATCATTATTTTTGGAAGTATGACCAACATAAGAATTTTCACCGGAAAATGTAAACTGAACTAGTAAGAAACATCCACTTTTGTTTGGGTTCTGACATTGCAGTAAATCCAGCTGATTAAATCTAACAATCACTTATAAGTTATCATATCACGCAAAACCGTGCAAATTATACTTTGTTCTCAAATTGTTAATGTAAACAACGTCAGCGGTGCGTGACTACATGTAATGTCCTTCCGATATTATCCTTGTTTTCGCATGGGCCGGTTGCAGTCGCTTTTTTTCTGTCGCCACTCCGAAGTCCGAACGAAGTCTTTTGCATTTTACAGCGGGTGAATCTCTAGTTGCCACTGAAGATCATCGTTTGAACCTTTCTGGATCCGCCATTAAATTAATAAGTGTAATTATATCAAGAGCTTATAAATCTCCACCTCCAGCATCCTCACACTCACAGCCGACTAGCCCAGACTCTTCTTTATGTGTACAGATGTGTGTGTGTTCAGGTGTGTGTGTACGGATGTGTGTGTGTACAGGTGTGTGTGTACAGATGTGTGTGTGAACAGGTGTGTGTGTGTACAGATGTGACGTAATGACGCAAAGACATGCTCGAATCTCCCCCAATAATCCTTCAGTACCACTGGAATTAAAAACATTATTAAAGCGTACCGTTTTGAATCGAGCTAAGGCAAGCAGAGAGTTTTGAACACTGGCTGGTTATGTATTTTCTTAAATATGTATTTTGGATCATTTTTAACCCCCAAAAAAGCTACGGACTGCAGCTTTAAGTATCAGAAGTAAATGTCAATGCATTGTTTTATTATTGTTGCGTTGTTGTATGTAATACTTACAGTCCCTTATTCCTCTGAAGCAACAGAGAACACACCCGTCAGTGGCATCTGTGGAATTAAGAGCTTTTAAAATGTTATAAAACGTATAGAAATTAAACATCTGAAGTGACAAAAAAAGAGACAGCCATAATCATCATTTTGTTATGTATTATTTAACACTCCTACCACCCCAACAAAAGAAGTACACATCTATGTGTATCCATCCATGCACATTTGAATCAAGTGCTCTATAAAAATCCACCCCGGTTTAAAAGGGAACTACACAACTACACAACCATAAAACTACACAACCAGCCCGACAGCAACACTGCTGGAACACACAGCACAACACAAACACTTGCCTTGGGTCTGTCTGCGTCCATCGCCACCAGTTGATTAGTGTTCGAAGAAAATGGTGGGAAATCTCTGAACTTCACGACATGTGACATGTTCATCACTGATTGGTTGTCTGTCACCTGCAAGAAACCAATCACGCTTTAGAGATGAAAAAAACCCACTGATGTTACTAGCGTCTACTCAAGGACCGACCGAATGT
>CM060596.1:987500-1012500 GCA_030578255.1 Tiaroga cobitis | reverse complement strand
TGTTAATTTCAACGTTCACTAATGATTATTAAAATAAAAAGTTGTATTTGTTAACATTACTTACGCACTGCGAACTATCAGGGGACTAAAAGGGTACACGTCTCAGATTATTAAATAAGTAAAACAAAGTTGTAAAAGTAAAGTTTAAAAAGGTTATAGAAGTCTATGAAAATTGTAAAAAAAAAATATATATATATAAAATACATATTGTTGTATTATATAATATATATATTTACAATACATTTTCAACTCTAAAACTTCAAGAAAACCAATGCTAAATATCTGAACAAGTTCTGGGCCAGATTTTAGGCTACGCGTTCTACGTTAAGAACGCGCTTTGTTTTGTTTTTTCACATCCATCCATCTACACATCCATCCATCCACACATCCATCCATCCACACATCCATCCATCCATCTACACATCCATCCATCCACACATCCATCCATCCACACATCCATCCATCCATCTACACATCCATCCATCCACACATCCATCCATCCATCCACACATCCATCCATCTACACATCCATCCATCCACACATCCGTCCATCCATCCACACATCCATCCATCCACACATCCATCCATCCATCTACACATCCATCCATCTACACATCCATCCATCCACACATCCATCCATCCACACATCCATCCATCCATCTACACATCCATCCATCCATCCACACATCCATCCATCCACACATCCATCCATCCATCTACACATCCATCCATCCACACATCCATCCATCCATCTACACATCCATCCATCCACACATCCATCCATCCACACATCCATCCATCCACACATCCATCCATCCACACATCCATCCATCCACACATCCATCCATCCATCTACACATCCATCCATCCATCCACACATCCATCCATCCACACATCCATCCATCCATCTACACATCCATCCATCCATCCACACATCCATCCATCCACACATCCATCCATCCATCTACACATCCATCCATCCACACATCCATCCATCCATCTACACATCCATCCATCCACACATCCATCCATCCACACATCCATCCATCCACACATCCATCCATCTACACATCCATCCATCCACACATCCATCCATCCACACATCCATCCATCCACACATCCATCCATCCATCTACACATCCATCCATCTACACATCCATCCATCCACACATCCATCCATCCACACATCCATCCATCCATCTACACATCCATCCATCCATCTACACATCCATCCATCCACACATCCATCCATCCATCCACACATCCATCCATCCATCCACACATCCATCCATCCATCCACACATCCATCCATCTACACATCCATCCATCCACACATCCGTCCATCCCTCCATCCATCCACACATCCATCCATCCATCTACACATCCATCCATCCACACATCCATCCATCCATCTACACATCCATCCATCCACACATCCGTCCATCCCTCCATCCATCCATCCAATCTTGCATGCATATAGGCCTACATTATTATATTATTCAATAAAGCTGTCAATAATAAAACATCTACTGCCACTCATGGTGGCCGAATGAAAATGAGAGACTTGCTGTTTGCGTGTTCATTATCTCTGCAAATGGTTTTTCTGATACTCCTTTTGAAATAAATATAAATCAATTGCATTCAAAACACAGCTTCTATGAAGGCATGTTCGTTTGTTGACCGCGTCTGCCGTGTAAACAGTTTATTATGTGACTCTCAGCTCCTGCTCCTCTCGCCGTTATGCTTTTCACTCTCTCTTTCTCTGTCTTTCTTCACTCTCTCTGAATGATGGATCGCTGTGGGTTTTGTCGGTATGATGATTCGCTGTCGGGCTCCTGTGGGATGTGCGCGTGTTTCGTGATCTATGGCCCGTGAAGTTCCTCAGTCCTGGTGGTCTGTGTATCCTCCGGGGCGCTGTGAGGAGAACGTGCATTATCTGTCGAGTCCTTCAGGGCCAGAGAGGCGAATCAAGCCTGAAATAGAGCTCTTCTCCAAAGCTTAAGCACCAGGCCATGACATAAACAACACAGTTCTTTTCTTCCTTCCTTCCTTCCCATCAGCGTTTTCCTCCAGTCACACTCAAACAGATGGGGCTATCGCCAGTTCTCAGCCACAGAATTGCACTTAATTAGCAGCGTTTTAAGCACATTTTTTTACCCAGAGTCATTCTTCACACATTACCTGAAATTCATTTCAAGTCTCCAGAATGGCATTGAGTGCAGCACGTCAGTCATTTAAAGGTGAGATATTATGCCCCTTTTCACAAAATGTAATATAAATCTATGGCGTCTCCAGAATGTGTCTGTGAAATTTCAGCTCATAAATAACAGATCATTTATTATAGCTTGTCAAATTTGCCTCTTTTTGAGTGTGAGCAAAAACGCACCGTTTGTGTGTGTCCCTTTAAATGCAAATGAGCTTTAGCTCCGCCTCCGTTCAGAAGAGGGCGGAGCCTTCACACGAGCTTCGGAGACTCCGCTAATAACAACAAAGGCCAAGCTCACTGATCCAGAATCAGGAGTAACCAGCAGCGAGTGCAGCCTTACGGAGAGACTCAGGGAGAGCTTCACTTTTACACGTTTCTGAATGTTAGCGGAGACATTTGTGTAGTTGTTGTGGAGTTACACTGATCATCTCCTCATCATGTTGAACTCTTCCACAAGTGTCCACAGTTCCTGAGGTGTTTATAAGACAGCGGTGACATGTTCTGGTCAATAGTGTTCAGTGTCGTCTGTGCTCAACCACAGAACAGTTTCAGGCGTCGCTGGATCTTCTCCAGTGCGTTAGAACTGGTCTCTGTCGGCGCTCGCCGAACCCAATGTCGCTGGTGTGTGTAAACGTGCAGATTAAGGGCCGGGAATATTATAATAAGATCCTCTTCATACGCCAGAAGGAGCGAATGTACACATATACACATATACAAACTTGAATGGACGTACGTTTAAACACAATTAAAACAACATAGGCCTATAATTCCATCTATATTAAGTTGCTCAAGCAAGTGGTCAAATATTTAACCGTGTACTTATATTAAAATCGCAAACATTTTAAATTAAAACTTAAAATTGACAAAAACAGCCGTCTCTCATGCCTTTTCTTTTGCATTTAAATTTTAATACAATAAATCTTGCATGTCACAAATAACTTGTTTTTCCACCTCCACGAATGAGACGAGTGTCGTTCATTATGTTCTTGTTGAGGTAAATTGTAGTTTTCCTTGCTTAAAACCCCGGTCTTAAAGTAAAAAGATGAAACGTAGTATTCAATTAAATACATTTATGGTGTGATTACTACATTTTATTGAATTAAATGCATTTATGGTGAAACTACTACATTTTCAGGTCAATCTGTGTTCATTTTGACCACGAACCGTGCGCTGTCACTTTTATTCAGCGTTTGCAGCACAGCAGAAATAGACTCGGTGCGTAAACGATCTCTGCACTGCTGTATACACACCGCACCTGGAACGGATCGACGGACTGCATCCGCGTGCAGTGTGAAAGCTCTAACCTGTTAACATGGGTACGGAAAAAAATACGCACTGCACACGGAGTATGTGTGAAACGGGCGTTAGGGTTTCACTTTTTCTGTTTTCAGGGTTGGTAGAAGGGACCTGATTATAGCGATTATAGCACTTACACACGGGAAAAGTCCGATTTTCATGTCCCCTTTAAAGCTACACTGTGTATTTTTTTTAGTTTATTCTTAGCTAAAAACACTAAGTTCTTTCAAAAATATATGTGCTCATTAATGTATATTTACTTCGTTCAAGTAATAAAGTATTCTCGTGAGTGTATAATATGCCATTGAAAATACATACGGGTAAGGGGTTCTAATGTCGGTCGCCATGTTGCCCCTCCATCTTGAAAGTACATTAGCCAAAGAGGGACATACCCGTTAATTCAAGCTTCGCCTTTCGCGTTTTAACACTCGATGGCACCGTGTCGAATGTGAAGAGGGGGATTGCTTGAGACTGATATATAAAAACCTGAAAGCCTTTTTGAAAGTCTGTTGCTGATGGAGGATCACTCTTATTCTCGAGGATACGTATCAGAGTCGCCAAGGAAGCGAAAAAGAGTTAAAAGTTAAAAATAAAAGTTACTTTACTAAGATTAGCTTGCATTCGTCTGGGAACCTGATAACTGATGTTAGCAATGAAATGGTAAAGAAATTACGAAAACATAAAACTATTATTCATTTTACATAGATGTCATAACCTATATGTTACCTGACTAATTAAATTACGGCAAATTATAATAGTTTTCTAAAATAACCTCATCACTTGAAGGAACACTCATGGACGAGGTCGTACTGGAAGCCATGTTAATCTTGGACTACATTGGCCACCGTAGGAGTTAAAACGAAATGGGAATTGAGAGGAACAGAAACTAATATTCACTGGATGGTCATATACCTTTTCACCGCTAGATGGGGGTAAAAATCACTCAGTGTAGCTTTAAAGTTGCATTAGATTATGGCAGCTCACTAGATATTGAAACGGACACTTTTAGGGCTCATTTGCTTTGGAACAATTTGCGACCACCTAGCAACGCCCTAGAAACCACTCTGAAGACCCTAGCAACCGCGTGCAAATCTTCCTGTGCTATAGGACACATTAGGTCTCTCTCTCCAGCTGATGTTATATACATTATTGATTAGTTTAATAATATTGATCATGAAGTTCATGCAGCGACAGATCAAAGCCGTCACATATTTTAGAATGATAAATAGCTGGTCTGGGATCAGGTTTTTCTAGACCATATCCTCCGTGATGTGAGAGTGATCTGAGATCTAATGCTTTTGGCATTACCTAACAAGCAGCTTAAAGGTGAAGCTCTTCCAGGTCTTGATCATATTTCCGCAGATGTCTTTATGGATACTCTATGCGGTTAACAGGAAATCAGACACAGATCATATTATCTCACTTCAGTCTGTCGATATGTGCTGCTGTTTATTAGCTCCTAAATCTAATTTTGAGGTTCCAAACCAGCTCATATGCTAAGAACTCGATTGGTGAGCTTGAAGCTATTCTAAGATCGCTGTCGAAGTTCTGGCAGCCGACAAGATTTCAGTCTTGTTCTAGTTCCAGAAGAAAGATCAAGACTGTACTTCACTTCAGTGGTAAAAATCACTTCGAGAATATCTGTAAAATATAAATTAGGATTGCATTTGCCAATGTCTATCGCTGCAGTTTGAAATCTTTGGACACATCTAATGCTCTGTTGTAAATGCGTGTGATTTTGAATCTGCTCATCTATTGTTTTACATTTATGCATTTGGCAGACGCTTTTATCCAAAGCGACTTACATTGCATTTCATGGTACACGTTTACATTCTTATTATTTCTTGCTGTCCTTGGGAATCAAACCCATGACCTTGGTGTTGCAAGCACTAACGCTCTACAGTTTGAGCTACAGGAAAGTTTTAGCATCTGTGTTTACATTAAATAGATATTTTGATATCTAATATATGACATCCAAGACATTTTACTATTTTACTGGTGACAAGTAGACAAGCTTTTCGACTGAGTAATTGATTCGTCCATTAAAATGATTCGTTTGAAAACACTGATTGATTCAGGAACAAAACAAGGGATAAGTGAGTGACTGAATCATTCACCCAATCGGCCGATTCAATCAAAAACACTGATTCACGTCAGAACAAAACATGAGATGAGTGAGTCATTGAATCATTCACCCAACCGGCTGATTCAATCAAAAACACTGATTCACGTCAGAACAAAACAAGAGATGAGTGAGTCATTGAATCATTCACACAACCGGCTGATTCAATCAAAAACACTGATTCACGTCAGAACAAAACAAGAGATGAGTGAGTCATTGAATCATTCACCCAATCGGCCGATTCAATCAAAAACACTGATTCACGTCAGAACAAAACAAGAGATGAGTGAGTCATTGAATCATTCACCCAACCGGCTGATTCAATCAAAAACACTGATTCACGTCAGAACAAAACAAGAGATGAGTGAGTCATTGAATCATTCACACAACCGGCCGATTCAATCAAAAACACTGATTCACGTCAGAACAAAACAAGAGATGAGTGAGTCATTGAATAATTCACACAACCGGCCGATTCAATCAAAAACACTGATTCACGTCAGAACAAAACAAGAGATGAGTGAGTCATTGAATCATTCACACAACCGGCCGATTCAATCAAAAACACTGATTCATGTCAGAACAAAACAAGAGATGAGTGAGTCATTGAATCATTCACACAACCGGCCGATTCAATCAAAAACACTGATTCACGTCAGAACAAAACAAGAGATGAGTGAGTCATTGAATAATTCACACAACCGGCCGATTCAATCAAAAACACTGATTCACGTCAGAACAAAACAAGAGATGAGTGAGTCATTGAATCATTCACACAACCGGCCGATTCAATCAAAAACACTGATTCACGTCAGAACAAAACAAGAGATGAGTGAGTCATTGAATCATTCACACAACCGGCTGATTCAATCAAAAACACTGATTCACATCAGAACAAAACAAGAGATGAGTGAGTCATTGAAAAATTCACACAACCGGCCGATTCAATCAAAAACACTGATTCATGTCAGAACAAAACAAGAGATGAGTGAGTCATTGAATCATTCACTCAACCCATTCCTTCAAAAACACTGGTTTATTCAGTAGTCTTTATGAGTGACTCATTGAATCACTCATTTATCTGATTTGTTCAAAACACTGATTCGTTCAGGAAGGAAACACCACTAATGTACATCGGATAACTCATCCACGGCTTTGTTTACACCAGTTTATGTTGGCGAATCAAACTGGGAATATTGTGTCTAAACTGTAAGTTACTCAATATCTACTTCTTGTTTATTGAATCGTTGAGTCGTTGAGTCTAAAACAGCGAGATTGTGATATTACTATGGTAAGTTATTTCGGTTCCCTCTAAATCTCTATGGTTATTGACAGTGTCGATCCATATATTTCTTTTCTCAAACGTTATGCTCTAATTAAGATCTGCTGTATATCGAATTGAACCATGTAAACTTTCCTATGGGATCTTTGCCATTTAGGAAATCGATACTTCAGCTTTGAAAGGTCAGTCTTCCCTTTACTTTCCTCTCGGTCTGAACTCCTTTGTGAACTTCATTTAAGTTTCATCTTTTGTCTGTTGTCTCAGATGTATCGAACATTCCTCAGGAGAAATAAAATAGTCACAATTAGTAATAGAGTATAGAGCCATAAATAAATTTGATCTTTTTGATGAAAAAAATATTTGAGTTCATATTGAGATTTCTCAGTTTTAAATGGTATTAAATCTAAGCCCAGTTTGAGACTCCATTAAGAGCTCTATTGAAACTCTATAGGAGACTCATGTGAGATTATATAGGGTGAATGTCTCTGCTCTCCATATAGTCTGATTGCTTTCTAAGAGAAACTGAGTTGACACATTAAAGTGCAGATGTGCTTTCTGTTTCTCCTGTGGGGTGTGATGATCTGCTCTTCAGATCTAAGCACATCTAATATTCCCTGGATCCTTGCGTTCTGAAGTTCTCTGTTATTTGAGCAGGTCTTGAAGCATTTCGGTGACGTTCGTTCAGTGTGTCTGTATGAATTCTCCGATATCCCCCCACCAGAAAGCCTCCAGACCCTCATACTTCATGAGTAATAAATAATCTCTTTAGCCATGACTGAGCCCAGATAAAAATGAATTGCTTTCATCCGGTTACCCATCATGCATCAGACCCTGGGCGTCCCTGGATGATGTCACACTCCAGATTTGCCTGTGGGCTTTGGTAATTACGGTCCTCCGGCTCCGGTTCCCCCAGTTTGCATGTAGAGGAGTCACGCTGTACCAAATCTGTATTCCGGATAAAAATCTGATCCTACCAATAAAAAGGAGCTTTTTTGAATTCATAATCGAATCCATGAAATCTCCTTCACATGCCTCGAGTCAGAGCTTTAACGCACCATGAGCGCCGCTGTGACCTCTGTGTGAAAAGTGTGATTTTACAACACGATGCACTTACTATACTGCCCTATGTCGCCTTATGGACTTACTATACTGCCCTATGTCGCCTTATGGACTTACTATACTGCCCTATGTAGTCTTATGGACTTACTATACTGCCCTATGTAGTCTTATGGACTTACTATACTGCCCTATGTAGTCTTATGGACTTACTATACTGCCCTATGTAGTCTTATGGACTTACTATACTGCCCTATGTAGTCTTATGGACTTACTATACTGCCCTATGTAGTCTTATGGACTTACTATACTGCCCTATGTAGTCTTATGGACTTACTATACTGCCCTATGTAGTCATATGGACTTACTATACTGCCCTATGTAGTCTTATGGACTTACTATACTGCCCTATGTAGTCTTATGGACTTACTATACTGCCCTATGTAGTCATATGGACTTACTATACTGCCCTATGTCTCCTTATGGACTTACTATACTGCCCTATGTAGTCTTGTGGACTTACTATACTGGCCTATGTAGTCTTATGGACTTACTATACTGCCCTATGTAGTCTTATGGACTTACTACACTGCCCTATGTAGTCTTATGGTCTTACTATACTGCCCTATGTAGTCATACTGCCCTATGTAGTCTTATGGACTTACTATACTGCCCTATGTAGTCTTATGGACTTACTATACTGCCCTATGTAGTCTTATGGACTTACTATACTGCCCTATGTAGTCTTATGGACTTACTATACTACCCTATGTAGTCATACTGCCCTATGTAGTCTTATGGACTTACTATACTGCCCTATGTAGTCTTATGGACTTACTATACTGCCCTATGTAGTCATACTGTCCTACGTAGTCTTTTGGACTTACTATACTGCCCTATGTACTCAGCGAAACAGATGAACGTGGAGAAAAACAGAATAGGTGCTGAGTATGCAAATTACGAATGAAATTTTAGAATCGTAGATTAATCTCGTGCATGGGCAACGATTAATCGCATCCAAAATAAAAGTTTGTACTGTGTATAATTATTTTGTATATATAAATACACACATACAGGTGAAACTCGAAAAATTTAAATATGGTGCAAAAGTTCATTTATTTCAGTAATTCAACTTAAAAGGAGAAACTAATATATTATATAGACTCTTTACATGCAAAGTGAGATATTTCAAGCCTTTATTTGTTATAATTGTGATGATTATGACTTACAGCTTATGAAAACCTTTCACAATATATTGATTTTGAATTTGGGGTTTTCATAAGCTGTATGCATGTATATTTAAGAATTGTTTTTGTTATTTATATATAAAATATTTATATTTAAATATAATATAAATTATGTATAAATTTATATACATGCAAATATTTCTTAAATATATACATGCATATGTGTGTATTTATATATATAAAATAATTATACACAGTACACACACATATATTATGTAAACACAAACTTTTATTCTGGATGTGATTAATCGTTGCCTAGCACTAATATTTAATATTTATAAAGTGATTGGAAACCATGTGTGGATTGGCTTAAATTTAGTTTGTAGAAATACATTTGAAGTAATAAGAAATCAATTATTTTTTTGTTGCAAAACTGTGACTGTTTAATGTCTAAATTGTATTTTAGTGAATTAAATTCTCTGTCATTCCAATCTAAATGAACGATCGTTAATTGATCCCGAGACATTTCTACCGTTAGTATTCTGTCCTGAGACACACACACGTGACTGAGACACACACACATGTGACTGACACACACACACATGTGACTGAGACACACACACATGTGACTGACACACACACATGTGATCGGCCGATAATCATTGCTGTGTGTTGAAAGGTCAACGGCAATCGGGGTCAAAGTTGAACTTTGGTCGTCACTCAGTGTTCTGCGGCTTTGGATGATCTGTGTGTCTATGATTATTCCACAGAATATGAGATGTGTGTGAGATATTGATTTGAAATGATTGGTCACAGCTTCTTCAAGTCGATTTCATTAATTGACTCTCGTAAAAATATGCCCTCGTAAAGGTAAAATGCAGCTTAAAATCCACTAAATATTGGTGCTGGATGTAGACGTTGACTCCCGATCCTCCCAGTAAGAGTTTGATCCGCTCCTCTACGTCAGCGTTGTGTGTGTGTGTGTGTGTGTGTGTGTGTGTGTTATAGTGGACCTTGTCCAGACAAATAAAAAAGTCAAGGCCTGTCGAGCCGCTGGTTTCTGGTGGGCTGAGCCGGTCTGATGGACTGTGAGATCAAGAGGTCTGAACTGCTGTCACACAAACACACACACACACACACACACACACACACAATTCTAATGAGATAATGGGGTTGAGGGTTTAACTCCTGTATATCATGGAGTGAAGTCAAGTCGTGTGTGTGTGTGTGTGTCTGTGAGAGAGAGAGTGAGGGAGTGTGTGCATGAGTAAGTGTGTGTGTTTGTATGTGTGAGAGAGTGAATGTGTGTGTGTGTGTGTGTGTGTGTGTGTGTGTGAGAGAGCGTGCGTGTGCGTTTGCGTTTGTGTGTCTGTAAAAGAGAGAGAGAGTGTGAGAGTGAGGGAGTGTCTGTGTGTGTGTGTTTCACTAACACTGATGTGTGTGTGCGTTTCACTAACACTGATGTGTGTGTGTGTTTCACTAACACTGATGTGTGTGTGTGTTTCACTAACACTGATGTGTGTGTGTGTGTGTGTGTTTCACTAACACTGATGTGTGTGTGTGTGTGTGTGTGTTTCACTAACACTGATGTGTGTGTGTGTGTGTTTCACTAACACTGATGTGTGTGTGTGTTTCACTAACACTGATGTGTGTGTGCGTTTCACTAACACTGATGTGTGTGAGTGTTTTTGTAAACGAAAGACGATAACTATAGGAATGAGGACAGAGTGTTTATAATCAGGCCACACACACACACACACACACACACACTGGCAGAAGAGATGAGAGAGTCTATGGCCCAGTTCACAGCTGGTGTCACGATGCGCTTTGGTGGATCGGATCACAAGTGGACGACACTAAACACAGGTGTGAACGGGTCTTCGAGCTGCACTTTCATCCACTTCCAGAGGTTGTCGAAACGCATTCGGCCTGATTGATTGAGAAGTGTAGACGCTTCAAATGAATGCGCTGTACATCTTCTATAACAGACGCGACGCCTGAATCTACACATCTCAGTTCTCCAGCGGCGGCCATCTTTGTTGTAAACGAACTCAACCCAAGCGCTCTTTGGTGACGGGGTGATTACGTTACGGTTGATCATCTGTCCATCATCCTATAAAGCCCGTCCTGACAATTTGATCGGTCCGAACTGCTTTGGTTCGTGCGTACTTGCTAGGGATGGGCAGATCGATCCTGTGGTATCGATAGATCGATATGCTCACGCTACTCATCGGCATCGATTTCCTTAAAAAAATATCGATATAAAGTAAAAAAATATATATAATTGAGGGTGTATGTATCACTTTCAGCTGTTTTAGATTACTTCCTTAAATTACTATGTGCCGCGACACCCCTGGCTGTACCTGGCGGCGTATTGAGCCATAGACGTCTATGTATTGAGCTGGCCCATGTCACGTGACAGGAGACGAGCGAATGAGCGACACAGCCGACGATTACACACACACACACACACACACACACACACAGTCCAGTACGAAAGCGGGAGTCGGAGGGAAAGAAGAGTTACAAGAGTATAATATTATGGCAGACAAAAAACGAAGCGTGGTGTTGATGTATTAGGGGTTTTTTCCATTTTTTTTCCTTTTAGCTTTTTCTACCAAGATTGGTCTTTTTTCTTTATTTTTTTAGAAATAAGAAAAGTGGAAATGTGTATTATTCATATTTAATTTAGTTTATTTCATTCATATTTGTTATTTAATATTGTATTTGATTATGTATTGACCATAATACATTTAGTTTAAATGGTCTGTATTTGTCTTATGATTTGTCTTAAATGTAATAATATTTTTAATGACAAAAAATGTCAATATGAAACGAACGGTATCGGTATCGGTATCGATATCAATGATAATGCAAGAAAAAGTATCGGTATCGTATCGAATCCTAAAAGTGTGGTATCGCCCATCCCTAGTACTTGCTTCACAACGGATCAAGTCCAGACCGAACTTCCCGACCTCAGATGTTGTGGGCGGGGCTAAGATCGGCTCGCATCAGGCTATATTATCTGGGGAACTCGTGTGAATTAGTAATCGCAGAGATGCCGATTCCCACGGGACTAATGTTATATCACTGGACCTCGTGTTCAGGAAATATGGCGGAGTCATTCGCGGGGTAATTTTTACTTTACAAATTATATTACAGACATGGCCGATTCGCACGGGATAAAGATCACAGACCTCCGCGATTATTACACATGACGAGGTCACAGGGAATACTGATCCCGTGCGAACAGGGCTTTGCTCACTTCTCGGGTTCACTGGGGGAATTTTAGACGCCTCTGTGTTGATTCCTTGATATCCATAAAGTCCAGGAAATATGAAGTTAATCACAGCTCGTTTATTAATCTTGAATAAAAATAAACTGATGTAACATAACGTTGTAATTAAAAAACAAACAAAACAATTCAAACTGTAACAGACTCCAGAAAACAGACAAGAAGGGCACAGACAATAAATAAATGTCTCCTAGACCATCTAGACATAGGTGTGTTTCCCGTACAGCGCTGGGACTCGCTGCTTCACTACTGCAGTTCGATGCATCGCTGAAGAAATCAGCGATGCATCGCAAAAAATAGCAAGTCACGACTGTTTCCCGAAACCATGTTGTCGCAAATTGGTCATTCAACCACATGCCTCATTTTTAATGATGTCAAAAAACATTACCCAGTTCAAAGGTCAAATGTTGAACGTCAATATGACGTCCAAGTTGGACGTCCAAATAGTGGACCTAGTTTAGACGTCGAATAGATCAGGGTTCCTACAGGTTTCTTTTTAAGTCTTTTTAAGACCATTTATATAAAAAAATAATGCCTATTTCACGTCCCTACCAGCAAAGAAAAACTAAATCCTTCAACTTGTGTTCATTTATTTTTCAAATGTGGAATGGGTAAAAGATGATAAGCCAAGCAGGTGTGAAAAATAAAAACATTTCAGTAGGCCACAAGAAAGTTTGCCGAACAATGTTAAGCTGTGTTTTAACATTAGCTAGCTACTTATTCTATGCTGGGAATATGGGGAACTGAGAGACCCCTGAACAATAAACATCGAAAATAATAATAATATGAAATGAAATTTCAAATGAAACTTTTGAGGAAAAATACAATACGGAGAAGTTACATACAGCAGTGTTAATTTTGACAGCAAATTTTGATTTAGTTTTAGTCTCAGTCTTTTGACTAAAAATATGACAAACTAATTTTAGTCATATTTTAGTCATCTGAATTTTTTAGTTTTAGCCCAGTTTTAGTTGACGAAATACAATAAGATTTTAGTGATTTTAGTTTTTTTAGATTTTCGAAATCTACTGTAAACTAAATCTACAGTAGATTTAGTCGACTAAAATATAATGGGTTTAGGTAAATTGTAATGTGTTCATTTAGAATTTCTCTAAAATTTCCAAACCCATATACTCCCGGAGAAAACATATATTAATATGCATGATTTTTAAGTTTCAACAAGCAATACAGATACAGATTTAACTACTGTGAAAAAAATCTTAAAATTAAATAAAACCCCTTTTCCTAAAGTCTTCTTTTCAATGAATGATATATGCATTCTTTATAACAACTTACATACATAATTCATTACTCTTTCAAGCAGACAATTATTTGAATGAATTCAATATAATTAATCCTTATTAAAGCTATTAACAAACAGTAAATGCTTTTCTCTTTTTCTTTTGTTGCTTGATCAAAATTAATGACACAGACCGCATTATGTTTATTGCCACTGTTACTTTAAGACATCGGCTCATGTCCAATGACATGCGGATACGATTGCACTGATGCACACCCGAAACAACTGTTTAAGACAAAACCGACATAGTTTACATGAATACTCTCCAAACCGGACATTTAGACATAATGTTGTGTGTGTTTGTCCATTCAGACAGGAAAGAGAGCTCAGTGCAGTATAGTTGTGTATATGTGCACGGCTCCACGCTTCGGGTTGGTTTACATTTTTAACCTTTTATGAGACCGCGGTGTAGATCAGCACGTTACAGTACAGATGTGTGTATCTACCACACACGCAGGACATCAGTTCTGACTGGATCGCTTCCCAGATCGACACTATCTAACATTTTCATCTAGTTTTTATTCGTTGACGAAAATGTCAATAGATTTTCGTCATAGTTTTTGTCATTCAAAACTAGGCTTTATTTAGGCAGCGTCTCGTTTTAGTCAGTGAAAAATGTCGTTGAAGAAAAGTTATTATTTTAGTCAATGAAATTAACACTGACATACAACACAATTTTTAAGACCCCGACATCAAAATTCAAGACTTTTTAAGGTAGTATTTCCAAATTCATAAATTCAATGCTTTTAAAGCTACACTGAGTGATTTTTACCCCCATCTAGCGGTGAAAAGGTATATGACCATCCAGTGAATATTAGTTTCTGTTCCTCTCAATTCTGATTTCGTTTTAACTCCTACGGTGGCCAATGTAGTCCAAGATTAACATGGCTTCCAGTTCGACCTCGTCCATGAGTGTTCCTTCAAGCAGGGGCGTCGGACTGGGGGTAAAACCAGTACTGATTACCAGGGCCCCAATGGGAGAGAGGGCCCTTGAAAAGTCTGGAATATATTTTATTTGGAAGTTCGGAACATGGGGGCCCATCAGGACTGTCTATACATAGGGCCCGGGATCTTGTGCTACGCCCCTGCCTTCAAGTGATGAGGTTATTTTAGAAAACTATTATAATTTGCCGTAATTTAATTAGTCAGGTAACATATAGGTTATGACATCTATGTAAAATGAATAATAGTTTTATGTTTTCGTAATTTCTTTACCATTTCATTGCTAACATCAGTTATCAGGTTCCCAGACGAATGCAAGCTAATCTTAGTAAAGTAACTTTTATTTTTAACTTTTAACTCTTTTTCGCTTCCTTGGCGACTCTGATACGTATCCTCGAGAATAAGAGTGATCCTCCATCAGCAACAGACTTTCAAAAAGGCTTTCAGGTTTTTATATATAAGTCTCAAGCAATCCCCCTCTTCACATTCGACACGGTGCACTCGAGTGTTAAAACGCGAAAGGCGAAGCTTGAATTAACGGGTATGTCCCTCTTTGGCTAATGTACTTTCAAGATGGAGGGGCAACATGGCGACCGACATTAGAACCCCTTACCCGTATGTATTTTCTATGGGATATTATACACTCACGAGAATACTTTATTACTTGAACGAAGTAAATATACATTAATGAGCACATATATTTTTGAAAGAACTAAGTATTTTTAGCTAAGAATAAACTAAAAAAGTTACACAGTGTAGCTTTAAGGCTTTTTAAGACCCCGCGGGAACCCTGTAGATGTCCAGAATTGGTCATGGACTGACGGACCCAATATAGACATGATCTGCACGTCTATCCGACGTCCAGTGTTTAGTGGGGATACAGGTGGGTCTTAAGCAATGAGTCTGTCCATTAGATCAAAAGATCTGGAAAAAACATATATTTACCCGCCCATACACCCTCGGCTCGAGACATCAGGACAGAAATGTTTGAAACTGGACAAAAGAGACGGATTAAAACACCAGGTGTAAACGTGATTGTGTCTCCCTCGTCTACTTGTGATCCGATCCACCAAAACACGTCCTAATACCGGGTGTAAACAGGCCCTGAAAAGCTGAAAAGCCCGTTTCCCTGCATCAGTGTAGAAATACCTGAAATATTGTGCAAAAGTTTAGTAATTCAACTTAAAAGGTGAAACTAATATATTATATAGACTCATTACATGCAAAGTGAGATATTTCAAGCCTTTATTTGTTATAATTGTGATGATTATGGCTTACAGCTTATGAAAACCTTTCACAATATTCTAATTTTGAATTTGGGGTTTTCATAATATGAATTACATTACATACCTGTAAACATATATTGTCCATAGATATATTTTTAATCACGGGTTTTATTTTTGTTTTCACTGGAAGCTTTTCTCACCAAGACAAACCTTAACGCTCTTCTGATCTTCTAATGTACAGTATCTCTTCTGGAAGATGTTTGAGCTTTTATATGCGCGTTTTATTAGTATGCGTGTAGTTTAATTTTGGAGTGACTCCATTTTTCTTTATTGTGCTCTCCATGTCTGTTTTAAACATGCGTTATAAATGAGCCGTGACTCGACTTAAGGTTCAATAAACTGATTAACACTCGCTTCGAGAACGGAGGAAGCGTTGATGGACTTCTGCTAGATCTGCGTTCTTTTGGAGATGAATGTTCGTTCTTCTCCTGATTTGATCAACTGAATGTGTGTATTCGGGGTGTAAAACGCAACAGCTTCGACGAGGATCTTCTCAGCGCAGACTTTACAGCGTTGGTGTGATTAAAGACACGGTTTATATCTTTATCCTCGTGTTATGACAAGATCTGCAACAAGATTCTCACTTTCAATAATCAGAAATCGCTTTACACCTGAACTCATTCACACACACACACGCACTCTCTCTCTCACTCACACACACACACACACACACACACACTCTCTCTCAGCGATGTGACCTGTGTATGAACACACTGTCATCATTTACTCGCTGATCGGGACTGACAAGCTCCAGAAACACCAGCATTTCAGAACACTTTAATATTTGAATTATTCAATAATAATGAATATTATTATATTTGATCATTAAATGTATTATTATAACTAAAGAAAATTACTTAAATTGTAAATATAGTGCATGATATTTTATTTTCTGCATCATATGTGTGAATAAATGATGACAGAATCTTCATTCTTGGCTGAACTCTTCTTTCAACTTTCTCTTTCTTTCACTAATAAGCTCATCTTCTTCTTCTTCTTCTTTTGTGGTAATTCAGTCTCTCACTTTCTTTTCCTCCACGTTTCATTCTCTCTTGCGCCGTGTTATCAGTCTCGGCTCGGTTTCTCTCGTCTCTGATACTTTATAACTCACTCACTCTCGCTCCATGATAATCTCTCTCTCTCTCTCTCTCTCTCTCTCTCTCACACACACACACTCTCTCTCTCTCTCTCTCACACACACACACACACACTCTCTCTCTCTCTCTCACACACACACACACACTCTCTTACTCTCTCTCTCACACACACACTCTCTCTCTCTCACACACACACTCTCTCTCTCTCTCTCTCTCTCACACACACACATGCACACTCTCTCTCTCTCTCACACACACACACACACACACTCTCTCTCTCTCTTCCCAGAGGTTTATCTCTTTTCCTCTGGGCTGTATTTCTCGTCTCATAATTAAATGTCATTTTCATTTTAAAGGAAAAGAAGGCAAAAGTTTCTTACGAGATTATTGTCAGAATATTGAGTTCTCAAACTATTTCTCTGTCAGTGAAATGGAGAGGAAGCGTTCGATGGAAGAGCTGTGATGCTTTAATGCTGTCTAGGACACACACTACCCGTCACAGGAATAATTAACATTTAAGTCTCTTCTGCTCACCAAGGCAGCATTTTTTTTAAATAAAAAAAAAATACAGTAAAAATTTTGAAATATTATTGCAATGTAAATTTCTGTTTTCTGTGTGAATATATAGTAAACTATAATTTATTCCTGTGATCAAAGCTGAATTTTCAGCATCATTACATTACATTCAAAGGTTTGGGGAAATTGACAAAAAGTGACAGTAAAGACATTTATAATGTTACAAAAGATTGTATTTCAAATAAATGCTGTTCTTTTGAACTTTTTATTCATCAAAGAATCCTGAAATATACAATTTATCACAGTTTCCACAAAAATATGAAACTGTTTTCAACACTGATAATAATCATAAATGTTTCTTGAGCATCAGATCCTCATATTAGAGTGATTTCTGAAGGATCATGTGACACTGAAGACTGGAGTAATGATGCTGAACATTCAGCTTTGATCACAGGAATATATTACACTTTACTGTATATTCACATAGAAAACAGCGGATTTATATTTGCAATAATATTTCACTATTTTTACTGTATTTTTATCATAAATGCAGCCTGATGAGCAGAAGAGGCTCTTTCAAAAACATTAAAATATCATAATAATTCCAAACATTTTTACTAATATTTACTGTAGGCTACGTTTGTGCGCATGCGATCACTGAGTGTTTGTGGCGACAGAGGATCAATGTTTCAGCGTCTGAGATAGAAATGAATCGATTGCATGAAATAAAACTCCAATTAGCTGAAGGAAGGGGTGAGAGAAGCGAGCGCTCATCTTCCCATCGTTCCTCGGGGTCAGTCGCCGCTGGACACTAACAAGCGTTAGAAGTTACAGTAGAAATATGAAGCACGAGGATCCGTCATCGACCTATCGACCCATCGACCTATCGTCATCGAGCGCGTCTGTAAACCAGTGTTTTAATTGTGACGGGTTCGTTCACTCCCTCGATCCCTCGTTTCCGGCTTCCGCCTCCTCAGAAAGACTTTCTTAAAGGAATAGTTCACCCCAAATGTAAACTCTGTCAGTAATTGCTCTCCCTCATGTTGTTCAACCCCGTCAGACTTTCGTTCATCTTCGGAACACAAATTAACATATTTCTGAGTAAATCTGAGAGCTGTCTCACTCCTCCATAGGCTTCAGAGGGATTGAAACTTGCCGGCCCAGAAAGTTATTAAAGACATCGTTAAAATAGTCCGAGTGACTACAGCGGCTCAACCTTAAGTTTATCAAGCGACGAGAATACTTTCTGTGCGCAAAAAATAAACAAAAAAACAACTTTATTCCACTATTCATTTCCTTCTCTCTGGGCCTCGAGTGAGTTCACGAGAGCCTCGACACACACACACACACACACACACACACACACACACACACACACACACACACACACACACACACACACACACACACACACACACACACACACACACACACACACACACACAGTGGGCCTCGAGTGAGAGGCCCACTGTGTGTGTGTGTGTGTGTGTGTGCTTTTGTTTTTGTGATATATGAGGACACAAATGTGTATAATGACATGCATATTACACTGGTATTACAACTTACACGTGATATATGAGGACATTGCATGAGTCCTCATATTTCAAATAGCTTAAAAAACATAAAAAACAATGTGTTTTTTTTAATGTAAAAATGCAGCATGTCTCCTGTGATGGGCAGGTTTAGGGATAGGGGCTGTGTGTGTGTGTGTGTGTGTGTGTGTGTGTGTGTGTGTGTGTGATGGGCAGGTTTAGGGATGGGGCAGTGTAGGGGGATAGAATATACAGTTTGTCCAGTATAAAAGTCATTACGCCTATGGAATGTCCTCATATATCACAAAAACACAGCTGTGTGTGTGTGTGTGTGTGTGTGCGTGTGTGTGTGTGTCTGTGTGTCTGTGTGTGTCGTGGCTCTCGTGAACTCACTCGAGGCCCACAGAGAAGGAAATGAATAGTGGAATAAAGTCGTTATTTTTCTTGATTTTGTTCTTTGTTTAACGATGTCTTAAATAACTTTTCTGGGCCGGCAAGTTTCAATCCCTCTGAAGCCTATGGAGGAGTGAGACAGCTCTCAGATTTACTCAGAAATATCTTAATTTGTGTTCCGAAGATGAACGAAAGTCTTACGGGGTTGAACAACATGAGGGAGAGCAATTACTGACAGAGTTTACATTTTGGGGTGAACTAACCCCTCAAAGGGCCGGTTGATTATGATTTGACTTTTCTAACTGTAGTTAGTGTGTAATGTCGCTGTTTGAGCATAAACAACATCTGCAAAGTTACGACGCTCAAAGATCAAAGCAAAATCACTTCTTAAGGACTACAACAAACGACTACACGACATTCCTCCCGGGTTTGTGACATCACAAACCTTGAAATTTACATAAACCCCGCCTCGAAACAAAGGGCTCTATATGGCTCTGCTAAGAACGAGCTGTTGTAGCTCCGCCCCCTGTGCCGGGAGCAGCAGCTCATTTGCATTTAAAGGAACACGACGCATTTTTGCTCACCCTCAAAAAAGAGAATTTTAACATGCTATAAAAAATCATCTTTGGGCTATTATTAGCTAAAGCTTCCCACACACTCTCTGGGGACTTATTTTACATCTTGTGAAAAGGGGCATATGATAATACCACCCCTTTAAGATGCTTTTTGCTCCTGGTGTCTCAAATGAAGTTAGCGATTATTAATGGGCCTCAAACTGTAAAGCAGCCTCTCGTTCTCGTCTCGCTGCAGCAATAAAGCCATTTCCCTCCACCGCTCGCGATCTCAAGCCGCCGTAATCACATTTTCTTTATATTAAATTCCCTGAGACATACATATGTATACACAGTTGGTCTGGCTGGATTACTCCATCTCGGGGTTATTATTTCTCCTCGGCGCATGAAGAAGAAGGAACGCGCGAGTGTTATATGCTTTATGTTGGTGCCAGCTGTTGTAATCGACTGCAGCTTTCCATTTGATATTGCTGTCTACAGACTTGTAAATGTATCACTCACATTGAAATGCTGCTAACAACTTCCTTCAGCTCGTCTGGTGTGTTATGAACTCTGTGTTATCTGTCCCTGAAACGCCTGACATTTCTTTCACTGTGTGTGAAAACTCAGCTTTTTTAATATCATGCATATGTGGGTCAATCTCACATTTCTGCCCAAAATCTAAATGAAATAAAAAGGTTACACTTTATTTTATGGTGACACATTTTACTTACTCAAACTACTACTACTGTACTTGCATGTTACGGTTAGGGTTAGTTATTGTAATCATGCATAATTTACTGTTATTACTACAGTAAGTACATGCAGTAACGTGTAACCATGTGACCTTAAAATAACGTGTTACTGATAATAATTATAATAATAATAATAGAAGAGAAAATAAAGCCCATTTTTGCATGATTAAGATTTTATTGTAAAATAATGTCTCCCAAATTACTCTAATACTTCTGAATTTTTTACTTTTTTGTCAGTGATGATTCTCATTTCTGTGAGAATAAATTTTTATTGCGTAAATCAGAGTACATTTAAAGCAGTGCAAAAGTAAAAAGAATTTAAATAATATTCATTTCGTGCATTAGAAATCAGGATGATGTTGTGTGTAGTCCGAGCCATGTTGTTTGCTCTGTGTTTTAACTTGAAAAATCCTTAAAATAAAGTATATATATAAAAAAAGAAATCAAGAGGATATTATTGTGTTTGATTGTTAATAATGGGCAAAAACACTCAATGATACTAAAACAGGCCTTGCTTTATTTTGCATAAAGAACATTTCAGTAACACTTTACAATGTTAACATTAATTAACATGAACTAACAATACCTCTACAGCATTTATTAATGTCATTTAATGTTACTAATACATTTTTAAATGTTGTATCAGTTAATATTATTTAATGCACATGAACTAACAATGAATAGTTGTATTTTACAATCGTTAACAAGATTAATAAATACTGCAACAAACATATTGCTCATTATAATATATTGCATTATATAATGCGTGCGTTCCTGACGGCAGGTTTCTGGACTCAGTTTGTCAGTTTGATGGTCATTTTGAGCTAATATGAAGCCATTTTTAGGGGCAGCTCCTGTAAAACAGTGTTTTTTGGGACTGTTTCTGTCTGACTCGACATTGGCAGTGAGTCCGAGTGCTTTTCTGGCATGCGGAGCGCCGGCCGCTGATAATGCTGACAGTGAACAGTGTGGAAGAACTGAACGTCCTCTTCTAGAGCGCTGTAGTTCCTCATGAAGTGACAGGATCTTCTGAAGCGATCTGTGTTGAGCTGGAGTTACATGAAGGACATCATTATCAAATCAGTTTTTACATTTGTTTGATCAAAAATACAGTCAAAAAGTGTGAAATATTATTGAGTTACATGAAGTACAGGATCCGCCACACAAGCCTTTATACTGGATGCCCAAAACAACCTGAAACAGTTATAATGCCGGCCTACAGTTTGGAATAATTATAAAATAATATTTTATATTTATTTGATCAACAGTAAAACAGTGACATATTATAATAATGTAAATCCGCTGTTTTCTATGTGAATATACAGTAAAGTGTAATTTATTCCTGTGATCAAAGCTGAATGTTCAGCATCATTACTCCAGTCTTCAGTGTCACATGATCCTCCAGAAATCACTCTAATATGAGGATCTGATGCTCAAGAAACATTTATGATTATCATCAGTGTTGAACACAGTTACTTATCAAACTCTATTTCTGTCATTTAAAAGTGTTAAAGCATTAATTCTCCCCCAAAATGACACAATGTTCTTCATAATGCAGTTATTATGAAAAACACCATCAATAACAGACGCCCATATGACTCGAGTATTATATTCCTCATATGAAGCTTGATGCACGATAAAATCTTCAAATCTTCAAAAGTAAAGGTTGAATTAACTAAATGTCCCATTGTTTAATGCATTAGCTAAAGTGACTGTTAAGTTGCTCAGTCTTTTCTTCTCTATTGCGCCGTGTATATGCGAGTGAAACGCTTCAGGAACAAGAACAAATGTGGGCGGGGCTTGATTTAGTCTGAGTGGGAATTGATTGGATGATTGTGATTTGCTATTGGCTGATCTCATGTGAGTGACAGGTTATAGCCCCGCCCACATCATCAGAGAAGAGAAGAGATGCTGCGAGAGGAACTGATTCTGATTCAGGATTATTAACACAATAATGATGTGCACCAATAAATCATTTAGAATAAACACTGCAATATTACATTAAAAAATAAGAACTGTCAACTTTGATTTCGCGGTGACTTTAAAGCAGAGTTGTGAACGGATACACTGTCCCTTTAAGACCCAGATGTGAGCTGAAGTTTCCTCACATTCAGTCACACGGTTGTGTTTAAAAGCCCATATTTAATCTGGCCTTTCTGTGACGCAGTGAAATCAATGATCCGTGTTGTGAAATCATCATTGATCCAGCGTTTGTGTCGCTCGATGCTCCTGATGCATGAGGGTGACGTGAGCAGAGGTCAAGGGTCAGAGAGGGTGAGGGGGTATATATGTGTGTACAGTGTGAATGCAGAAATGTGTCGGACAGTAGAGATTCTCACTTACTGTCAATGATTTAATGAGTGATTCACACCAGCGTTCAAAAGTTTGGGGTTTGGAGTCTCTTCTGCTCATTATTTGATAAAAAAAAAATACAGTAAATATTGTCAAATATTTTTCCTGTGTTTATTTGATCAAAAATACAGTAAAAATTGTGAAATATTTTTGCAGTTTTTATTTGATCAAAAATACAGTAAATATTGTGAAATATTTTTGCTGTGTTTATTTGATCAAAAATACAGTAAAAATTATTGAAATATTTTTGCAGTTTTTATTTGATCAAAAATACAGTAAAAATTTGAAATATTTTTGCAGTTTTTATTTGATCAAAAATACTGTAAAATCAGTGAAATATTATTATAATGTAAATCCGCTGTTTTCTATGTGAATATACAGTAAAGTGTAATTTATTTCTGTGATTTTCAGCATCATTACTCCAGTCTTCAGTGTCACATGATCCTTCAGAAATCACTCTAATATGAGGATCTGATGCTCAAGAAACATTTATGATTATTATCAGTGTTGAACAGTTTCATATTTTTGTGGAAACTGTGATACATTTTATTTTTCAGGATTCTTTGATGAATAGAAGGTTCTAAAGAACAGCGTTTATTTGACATTGAATCTTTTGTAACATTATAAATGTATTTAATGTCACTTTTGATCAATTTAATGCGTCCTTAATGAATAAAAAACCTTAAACTGTTGAACGGTATTGTAATTCGCGGTTTGCATTTATTTATAATGTAATTCTGTTTTTATTTGTCATTCATTTTTATAAAATTCACATTAAATCAAAAAACTTTTATTTGTTTATGTGTTTAATTAACTTGATTCGCCCAAAAAAATAAAGTACTAAAATAAAGAACATTTTTGGGTTCAGTTCATGGTAAAAATACTGAGTATTTTGAAATATTCTGTTACTGTAAAATAAGATTTAAGATATATAAAAATTGTATAAATAATAAACCTTTTTCCCACCACTATGTGAACCGCTAGTTTTTCCATTTTGCGGTAAAATACCAGTTTACACTGCAGTCCTCTGGTGAGGTGAGCGCGGTTCTGACCCAGTTTGGCCGTGTCCATCACGCTTCACTCGGCGAGATCCTCAGCGCTCGATAATCTGCGTTCCTGCGATGACAGTGTCAGTTCTGCATCCGAGTGAGAAACGACTGTTCAAAAGCACTTCCAGTCATGATCCGCTCGATGCGCTTCCGTCATCAGCTCTTTTTTAATCTATGCTGGCAGCGATCAATATTCCCTCACTTATTCCGCTTTCATCAATCGCTTCGATCACATAAACACGCGCAGCTAAATTAATTTACTGATTGAATACATTAGCAGACGCACTGATGAATGTTGCACATGAGTTTGTGTTCAGCTGAGAGACTGATGAGCGCAGGTGTGTGTGTGTGTGTGTGTGTCCAGAGATCATCCAGATGGGAATAAGATGAAGCCTGTGACCTGTAATGAAGACAAAAGTGTGTGTGTGTGTGTGTGATGGGTAGGTTTAGGGGTCGGTGTGTGTGTGTCTGTGTGTATGTGTGTGTCTGTCTGTGTGATGGGTAGGTTTAGGGGTCGGTGTGTGTGTGTGTGTGTGTGTGTGTGTGTGTCTGTCTGTGTGATGGGTAGGTTTAGGGGTCGGTGTGTGTGTGTGTGTGTGATGCGTAGGTTTAGGGGTCGGTGTGTGTGTGTGTGATGGGTAGGTTCAGGGGTCGGTGTGTGTGTGTGTGTGTGATGCGTAGGTTTAGGGGTCGGTGTGTGTGTGTGTGATGGGTAGGTTCAGGGGTTTGCGTGTGTGTGTGTGTGTATGTGATGCGTAGGTTTAGGGGTCGGTGTGTGTGTGT